>CABHPH010150304.1:9068-31340 GCA_902168325.1 Peromyscus nudipes
GAAGAAAAACAAGAACTAGAAGAAATTGGGTCTAATGGCATAGACCTGCTAGTCCAGCTACTCTGGAGGCTGAGGCAGGAAGATCCCAAGTTCAAGGCCTGCCTGGGATACCTAGTAATAAATAAAGTAAAAGGAAGGCTGGAAATATAGCTCAGTGGTAACCTTGCCTACAAGCATGAGACCCTGGGTTCAATACCTGGTCCCGAAAAAGTAAAAAATTTTAAAAAAGTAAAAAATTGAAATTTAAAAACCGCTGGATATAAAGATATTTGTATTACTCAACTAAAGGGCTGTATCTTCTTGGAGTAGGAGGACTCCTAACTGGGCCAGGTGTGGTGACATGCATCTACAATCCCAGTCCTCAGAAGGCAGAGGCAGGGGGGTGGAGAGTTCTATGTTGTGTCGGGTTTTGGGGTTCACACAGGTCTTGGGTAGAACAAGGTCACTCTAGGATGACTTTTAGCCTTGGGGCCGCAGGAACTCAGCTTCTGGTGAACTGACTGTAGCTTTGCAAAAGGCTTTTTTATTGTTATACAATTTTCACCTTAGCCGGGCGGTGGTGGTGCACACCTTTAATCCCAGCACTCGGGAGGCAGAGCCAGGCGGATCTCTGTGAGTTCGAGGCCAGCCTGGTCTCCAAAGCGAGTTCCAGGACAGGCGCAAAGCTACACAGAGAAACCCTGTCTCGAAAAACAAAAACAAAAAACAAAACAATTTTCACCTTAGGAAGTCAGTTTCCACATACCAAAATCTCTTCTCTGAAGCTCCACAAAGGAATTAGCCACAGAACCTCTTGGTTTTCCAAGTTCTTCTGCAACCAAGTTTTAGTATAGACTTTGAAACTTTAGGAAACTCAGGTAAGATTTGCATACTTCAAACATAAGGTAGTGGACACAAAAGGTAGCAGTCACAAAAGGCAGACCGCAGCCCAGGTGCTAACCTCCGGAATCAAACCAGTTGCAAAGCTCTGCGGAAACTCTGCTACAGTTCTAGGCTAGCCTGAGCTATGTAAGAAGGCCCTATCTCAAATACAGAAGAGGAGCACCAGAGAGATGGCTCAGAAGTTAAGAGCACTGACTTCTGAAACTCAGTTAAGACCTCCACACCACACACACACACTCACACACACAAGCATGCAAAATAAATGTATTTTTAAAATGCAAAGTTCTAGCCGGGTGGTGGTGGCGCATGTCTTTAATCCCAGCACTCGGGAGGCAGAGCCAGGCAGATCTCTGTGAGTCCGAGGCCAGCCTGGTCTACAGAGTGAGATCCAGGATAGGATTCAAAGCTACACAGAGAAACCCTATCTTGGGGGGGAAAAAAAAAAAAAAAAAAAAGGTAAAATTTCTTATAAATTTTTTTTAAAAAAAAAAAAAAAGAAATTACTAAATGAGAAAGAAAACCTTTAAGCTTCCACAAAATTTCTAATAAATACTAAGTAAACAGCCAGAGCCCACAACACAAAGGAAACACAGTGTGTTAAAGGAACACACATAAAAACCAAATGAAACTGTTCTTCATTAATCACCCTGGAAAAAAATGAGGTAACCTCTAGAGTCTGTCCATACAGGAACAGGGAAGAAAGATGGCAGACAGTTTAACCACCTGTCAGAACTGTAAATACATTCAGACATTTAAAGCAGAAGCTCCAGTGCTAGCAATGAGCCTAAGTGGCTGTAAACCATGTGACTGTTCACTATCACTTTACTTAGAAAATTAAAACCTAAATGCCCACCAATAAAAATCTGGGTAGCCGGGCAGCGGTGGCGCGCGCCTTTAATCCCAGCACTCAGGAGGCAGAGCCAGGTGGATCTCTGTGAGTGCGAGGCTAGCCTGGTCTACAGAGTGAGATCCAGGACAGGCACCAAAACTACACTGAGAAACCCTGTCTCGAAAAACCAAAAAAAAAAAAAATACAAATCTGGGTAAACAGACTTTAAGACCATATACAGAAATAAATGCTATGTATTTTTTATAATATATATATGGAAATGAAAACATGCTTATTATATTAAATAAACATGAAGTCCACCTTCATTTTCAAGTGAAAAGAAATTATATATACACACACAGAAAACTTATGGGAAGCTACTAAAAGATGTTTTGTAATGACTGGCTCTAGAGAGTCCAAATGGGACATGGGGAGAGTATGGTTTTACTAGTTGAGCTGTTCTTTAACATAGGATTTTTCCCCACCACACACATATAACTTCAACAACCCTTTTAAAAGAAACTCAACAAAAGATCTCACATTGAACAATAAAGACACAAACTTCAAGATACTTTTTTTTCAAACATTTACTGAACACAACACCATTTTTCCTTTTACACAGCAAAGTTGTTAGTTTCAAATTAGCTGAGCCATTAGGACTGTCAATTGCCATGAAATCAAAAGTGATTCTATATGTCAAACTCAAACAGAAGACATCATGCAGTATATAAATCACTGATAGACCTCGGGTGCAGTCAGCAAGGTTACTATGCTTATTAAAGTCACATAAATGGCTTGACAAGAGTGCACGATAGAATGACATCACTGGCTTGTAATAAACCATGGTGAATTACTAGACTACAACTATGTAGCTCCTCTGCCCCGAGGACGGCAGGATGCGGTGAACATTACAAAGGACAGGGTCTTCCCAACAGGTTACGGCCAGATGTTACTCCCCAGCTATGGACCTCTGAAAAGACTGGGTAGGAAAGCTGGGGGGAGGGTCCCTTCATCTTTTCTCCTCTACCAATCACTGAGCAACAACAACAACAAAAGCCATGCACACATTTTACAACACCCAATAAGAAAGAGATACAAAACCTGTTTCCTCGCCTTGCAGGCTTGCATCCTCATGCCTTCATTTTTCTGGTGAGGCCACTCATCCCATGATTCACCCCTAAAGGAAAGCTGACAGTAATTTAGCAGTAGTCACCCCTGCAACACATCAAAGATATACTCCCCATAACCATCAAGCCACTGTCCCTTCCCAATACATTAACACAAAGGTACACTCCACAAACCTAGGACTAGAGACCACATTTACTTCACATTGGAAAAGTCAATGTATCAGCATTGTCACTGGAGGATTTAGTCCAGATCCCAGGGTTGGGAAAGGGGATGTTGCATGCCCTGGCCCATCTCAAGGTTTGGGCAGGTCTATCTATCAGAAATGTCTAAGGAAGCCCCTCTGTGTATGTACATAGTGAGGGACTGTCTGACGATACTCAGAATGGAGCTGTGCACTTTTTTCAAAGTGGGAGTGGGCACAGCTTAGAATCTGGACTGAAATCAGTTCACAGAGCAAAAGACAGAGTTGAAGGTTTTACTCCTCCCTACTAACGTAGCAGGAAGTCTTGTCAGTGAGAAAGAAGGGTGTGCTCCTGAGCGCACTAACATCTTCAGGTTTTTATAACTGTCCTAATGAAGTGTATATATAGACACTTTTATCCACCGACTCAGAGTTCATCCACTGGCCACTTCTCAGCCAGTAAAGGGCAGACAACTCTCTCCTCTGGCTGCCCTACTCCTAGAATAAGAAAGCTCTTCTACTTGGATTATCCAAAGCGGCCTAATTTTGAGGAGAAAAATGCTGTTAACACAAAACTGCTCTCTGGAACTTGAATTTTCAGAAACATTTGTCTAATACCGTGTTGCCTTTAGGGAAGCATTGCTCCCAAATCATAGTTGATGCCAGTCAAACAATGCTCAAGTCCTCCCAATCACCATTTATCAACTATTGGTATAATGAGATCAAAACCCTTCTCAGAAACTAGCAAAACCAAAGCTTGGCAGGTGGGCTGCTTTGGGATTCGCATGTTTCAAGTTCTCACAGTGGGGAACCTTCAGGTGGTTGGGCTGTCAGAGCAATCAGGGTGGACTATAAAAAGCTATGGTGTCAGAGTCAGTTACCCACTTCTTCAGCAAGTAAGGGGATGGGTTTGCTGCCCAGACTGGGGTTAGTCACTGACATGCAAGTGTTCACTTCCTAACTGCAGAAGTGGAAGAAGACACCCTCCTGCACTCCTGGCTCATCCAAATTTACGTGACAATTTACATGACAGAGAAGTGTTCTGGGAAATCACTAACACTGCCAAGAAAGAGTTGGAATTCAAAGCATGATTCTACCAATCTCAAACAAACGACAGCCACGGCTGGCTGCAGGAGACAGCCCAGGAAGCTAGCTACAAAGCTCCCACCTTCCCACACCTACTTATTTTTCTTTAAAAACAAAAGTTTATGGAACATTTCGCTGAGCTTATGTTTAAAGAATTCTACCAAAAACAAATGATGTAAAAAACAGGCATGAAGATCACTTCTTCCAATAATGGCTTTATATAGGTGCTCCCCAATGCAAATGTGGAGTGACGTTACAGACAGAATTAGACCCTCAGTCAGAGTGCACAATGTGCAGCTACAGTTTAAATAAATCTAGCCAGTTTACCACCAGCATGGCTCAGCTTGCTCCCCATCATCAGCACAGTCTTCCCCCTTCAAAGCTGTCCTTAATTCCACCTCTGATATGGACATATTATCATTATCCTCATATGTAATATCTAGAACAGTGTTGGTCCTGGGTATTGAAGGGGAAAAATGTTTTTAAAACATGCAACATTATCTGATATTTTAAGTTTGGGTGCTTAAAACCATACACGTTAAAAAACAGAACCAACTGAATACTAAGTGTCACAGCTATTCCTCACTGTCCATTTCAGGCCTTCGAGTCTGAAAGGGAAAGACCTGACCTGAGCCTGGGCAGAGGCAGGACTGACTCACCTGTGCAGTGCGCCATCTCCTCCAGGCCACTGAGAGCTGGCAGAGCAAGTGGAGATAGAATCTCCTTGAGTCATGTCAGGAGGGTCAAGGTCAGAAGTTCCCAAATTAGGGTCATTCTAACACCTCCCTTTAAGCCATCAGGAAGCCTTCCTTGTAAACTCTCCAGTTGGGAACACAGAAATCTATTACCATGGAAGAATTCACCATCCAAACACTCCTAACTGAAGCAAGAACACACACGAAGCACAATGACAGCAACTGTGTCTCGACCCTCGGAGCAGGAAGTTCGTCAAGTTTCTCCTGCCCTTCCAGGTAGTTCATTTTGTGGGGTATCTCTGTTAAGGCCCTAGGTGCTGATTTTGGCTTGGTCATTTTTTATACTGCTCCAATTGCAACCTTCCTTGTCCATTTTAAAAAGCAATATCCCCAGGTAAAATGTTTGTAAACTCTTACAGGTTGTTTAAAGTTTCTATCTGATGTTGCAGCATGACAATGCTTTTCACTAAAGGAAAACAAGAAGCTGCGGGTCTCCACTTATGGTACCATGCACTAGGGGTAGCTCAGGCATTCATTTGGCACTAGAGAAAAATTACAGGAACAACTAGTTTAACTTTCATTATCATTCCCAGCATCAGGAGAAGCAGGTGTTCCTTCAACTTGAATTTCTGTGATGCTTAAGAGAAAAATCACAGAATACTCTTGAGAATTGAAATGCTGCTGATATAAGAAAGCAAAAAAAGACCTCAGTACCACATTCCGTAGTAGAAAAGTCTGCAGCTCTGAAATATACCTTCCGTGTGGCATTGAGAATCATTTTCCTCATCAAATACTTCATTTCCTATACCCTATTCCCGGTTTTCCTACATCTTACAATGGACTAAGTAAAGACATCAGAAGTGTGTCCTCGTTCATCTTACACCTAACAGGGAGACAGAAATAAATGCCCTCTGGAAAGGCAGTTTCCAAATTTTAAAGATACAACACAAGAAGAAAGGGCTAAAAGGGGACAAACAGACTATCTAGCTATACTATGACAATGTTTCATAATACAGCGTGCTCCTTACTTAGGGCTGTGAGCCAAAAATCAAATGCATGACTGCAATTTAGATCCATCATTACAACAGAGCCTGGAAAACAAGACTAAGGGTGGAGTCTAGCAATGTCCACAAGGTTGAGCTAAGATCACCAGTTAGAAGACACTACCCAGCAGAATGCAATCATTTCCATGAATTCAACTTTCCAACAATAACTGCACATAATTTCCAGATTAATAATCAGTAGCTAAGTGTTTCGAGTCTTCCTGGTGTAAAATGTGCTGTATCATTCTGCACGCACAATGAGAGTGAGAACCATCCACGCAGGGCATGGGCATCTCCCATTGCTCTCAATGTTCCTTTTTAGTTCATTTTCTTCATGAAATCCTCAAAACTGCTGCACGGATGACATGCTGAAATCAGCTTAACAGAAATACTTTTGTAGGCAGCTGTTTAAAACATCATCAATTTCAAATCACAAATGCCCCCTATTACACAAAATATCTTACATTCATTCCTTTAAAAAAAGAAAAAGAAACCAAGAACTGTCCAAACACCTTCCAGTTATACCTGAACAGTGCTGCTCTGTTTAGTGCTGAAATCAATACATGAGACAAGAGCCAAAGGGAACCAAGGACGGATGGGCTGAAGGGAGTGGAAAGAAAAGGACAACCTATGAACACATACTTCTATTGTCTGTGATTAAAGTTCTTTACTTTTTAGCACCACATTAAACGATTTTACACATCCAGTCACTTAATGAAATCCAACAAACTCTTCAAGAGTCCGGGGGATCTGGTCTTGGTAGTTAATGTCATTAGCCCGAACTGCTCGGGCAGCCAGGCACTTGAGGCTCATCTTCATCTGAGTTTTAAGTAGTATTTCAGACACCCCAGTCGTACTTTTGTCTAGTGGAGTCTTATTCTGCTTGTTTGTCATGTCGGTGTGAGCGCCGGCCTCCACAAGGCTGATGATGATGGAGTGCAGGGTCAGGAAGTCACTGATGGGCCTGTTGTACTGGACGATGATGTGGAGGGCACTGTTCCCCTCGTTGTCGACCGCATTCACCTCCGCACCACAGTCCAGCAGGAGCTTTGTCACCAGTGCGTTGGGAAAGCTGCAGACGTCGTTGGTGTGGAAATCATCAACTGGTGTGTTCGAGTTGACAGCCAGGTGTAGCAAGGTGAAGCCTTCCCGTGTTCTGGGGTCCAGGTGAATCAGGTTGTAGATCTGCTTGTTAATTCTACACTGGTCTTCTTCACTACACTGGGTCTTGGTGGAGATGCACACCAGGTACAGAAAGGTATAGAGGTTACACTCATAGTTGTCCATGGCACTGTGGACGTCAGCATCGGAGATATTTTTAACTCTGTTCATACTCTGTTCTATTTCCAAAACACTGCATCTCAGAACACATTCTATGTCTGGGGCCTTCACAGCTTCGTTGAGGTGTATCATCTGGGAGAAGACTTGAGCAAATCGCAGGAGATCCTTGTGGGTGTTCCTATTACCTTTCTGCCTGAGGTGCAGCGCGTGAAGCCACAACTTGATGCACTGCTCGAACTCCATGTTGTCAGCATAGACAGCCCCTCTGTAAATGATGGGGTGGGAAACATCAATGTTGTCAGCACCTAAAATCCGTTCCCGCACTATAAGGCCCTCCATGTGAAGAGCATCTCTGTCTTGCCGGATGGACTCCAGTTCCTGGGGGTTCCTACACTCAGTTCTGTTCCCATAAGCATGGATGGGTGGGAGAACCTCTTTTTCAAGAATGTTGTCACCATCCTGAAACCTCTCCAACATGGCTAAATATAAATAGTGGTATGTCTTCATGATGTCATAGTTCTCACGGTCATTTGCAAAGGAGGCACCCAAAAGCTCCAAGGCTTCAATCCGACTTCTGCGGTCACAATCGGCATGAGAGAGCAACAGTTCAACAACATCAGCTTTACAGCTTTCAGCAGCTACTTTTAACGGTGTCATCCCATGGCCGTTCACCACTATTGCAGCTCGCCATTTTATCAGCTCTTTCACGATGTCAATGTGACCAGCTTCAGCTGCGAAGTGCAGCGCTGTGGCTCCACAGTGTGCTTTAGCGTTGGGGTCAGCGCACTGTTCTAAAAGGTATCTGACGACATCAGTGTGCCCCTTATATGCTGCGATCATTAGACAGGTGTTGTCATACTTGTTGGCAATGCTGATATTGGCATTATTTTCGACCAAATATTTCACAATGTCCAGTCTGCCATCAAAGCATGCTGCCCGCAGTGGGGTTGAGTTAGTGACTGTGGTGTGGTTCACGTTGGCTCCATGGCTGACTAGAAGTTTAACAACTTCAAAATGTCCGGCTCCTGCAGCACACCACAGAGCAGTGGCACCATCAATGACATACCTACACACAGAAAGGACAGTCAGTCAGACAGGGCTCACAGCCCGACAGGTTTAAAGGGGCCTTCACAGACACTAACTGAAACGCCACTCCCCCAAACACTAATGAAGTATCAGTTTGGGTAGAAATAAAAATCATTTCAGCAAAGCGCTCTATACTAATATGAAATCAATAAAATTATTGTTACTGTTATTTCTAAAGTTTCAGTTTTTTTAAATCTAAAGAATACTCTCGGGGGCTGGAGAGATGGCTCAGTGGTTAAGAACACTGACTGCTTTTCCAGAGGACCCGGGTTCAATTCCCAGCACCCACATGGCAGCTCACAACTGTCTGTAACTCCAGGATCCAACACCCTCACATGCACACAAAATAAAAATAAATAAATTAAAGAAAAAAAAGAATATTCTCTACTGGCAACAATACACTTCAGAAAACACAGGAGGGTCTGGGGCCAGGCATGGTGGTGCATGCCTTGATCCCAGCACTTGGGAGGCAGAAGCAGGAGGATCTCTGTGAGCTCGAGACCAGCCTGGCTTACAAAGTGAGTTCTAGGATAGCCAAGGCTGTTACACAGGGAAACCACCCTGAAAAACCACAATCATAATCACACACTCACACACACACACACACACACACACACACACACACACACACACAGAGAGAGAAGGGGGTGCTGGGAAGATGGCGCAGTGGGGAAAGGACTTGCTGTGCAAGCACGGGGGCCTGAGTTCAGTTCTACAGAACACACGGAGTGCCAAGAGTGGCACGTGTCTATTATCCCAGTGTTACAACTGTGAGCTGGGAGGTCGACAGGAGAATCCCCAAAGCTATGGGCTAGTTCCTCAGGTGCACACAGCATCTAACAACAAAGTAACCTGTCTCAAGGTGGAAGGTGAGGACAAATACCAAGGCACATACAGATTTAAACCACCTCCCCCCAAAAAAGAAAAGCAAGCAAATGAGAGGGAATGTCTGCAGATCTGTATGGTCTTCACCAAAGGCATGCTGACTTTTCAGAACACAGCATGATCTGCCTCTCAGTAGACCAGTGACCCCTCCAGGGACCAGGATTCCCATTTAGGAAAACATCTCCAATTCCTACATAATGTTCTGTTAGATGTTGCTTTAGGGAGAAAAAAAATAAAAAGCAGCAGATGATTAGCCCTAAGACAGCAGTTCTCAACCTATGAATTGTGACCCCTTGGCAAACCTCTATCTCCAAAAATATTTACATTACGATTCATAACAGTAGCAAAATATGAAGGAGCAATGAAAACAGTTTTGTGGTTTGGGGGTCACCACAACATGAGGACTGTATTAAAGGGTCACAGCATTAGGAGGTTGAGAACCGCTGTCCTAAGATTACCTGAGCTACAGCAACAAGAATGACCAATCACTGGTCCATACAACACAGACAGCTGTATACTGCCTTCCTTTGGGAAAGGTACTGGATGGCAGGATGCACATGGAGACTTACTAAACAAATATGCTCAGCATGTAAATATAATGCTGTATATAATAAACGTGCTTTTTTTTTTTTAGCATGCTATGAAAAGTTAAGCTGTGTGTGTATACTGTGTCTGTATTTATTCCTGAAGCAAATCATTATGCGGTAGCAAGGGCAGGAAACACTAGCATTTGGAATTACCCAGGTACCTCCCTGACTTGACATTATGAACACTGAGGCTTCGGTTACCAGGTACTCAGGGCCTCAGCTACAAGCAGGGTTTGCAACCTCTACAAAGTTAGGTTCTTTTGACAAGTCCAACCTGTGCCACTTTTCCCCCAATCTCCTTTTCCTAATTTTAATCCTACTGATAATGGTTTTTGCTAAAGATATTTAGAATTACTGTGCTAGAACCAGTAAGTATACCTGACAATATTAGGGTGGAACACTGACCAAATCATTATTCACTACAATTAAGCACACCAAAAATCTATTAATGAGCTTCTTACTACACAACCTTATGCTGTGAGGCAGGCCAAATTATAACCCCCACAAAGTGAGAGGGTGCAACACCCATAATGCCTCGCCAAAAGTCAGGTTTGCCACAGCAGCTGGGGCACCTCCCTGACTCTTTCAAATTCCAGCTCTTATGAAAGAGGCTCAACTCTTGGCTGTGGCAGGCTGCCCTGCTTTTCTGCCTTCTACCAGGAAAGACAGCATTCTTCTCTGTAAGATGAGGCCCTCAGCAGACAACCCAATCCCTCCATCTTGACTGTCCCAGCCTCCATGAAAGGGAAATAAATGTCCACTCTAGACTCACCTAGTCTTAGCTATTCTGCTATTGCAGCACAGAGTGCACTGACTTAGAAAAGCAGCCGGGCGTGCTGGTGCACATCTTTATTCCAGCACTCGGCGGGGGACGAGGGGACGGGGGACGACAGCAGATACAGGTAGATGTAGGAGTTCGAGGCCAGCCTGGTCTACAGAATGCATTCTAGGGCAGCCAAGGCAAACAGAAAAACTCTATCTCAAAAAACAAAGACTTATGGGGGGTGGGAGGAGGGAGGAAAGGGGGATCTGTGGCTGATATGTAAAATGAATAGAAAATTTAATAATAAAAAAGGCACCCCAGTATGTGTGCATGTGTATGTGTAATGCACAGGCACAGATGTCACTGCACATCTGGAAGTGAGAGGACAACTTGAGGGAGTTGGCTCTCTCCTTCCACCATGTGGGTCCCAGGGATGGAACCAAAAGATCAGGTCTGGCCACAGTGATCTTTACTGGCTGAGGCCATCCCATAGGTTCTGTGTTTGTTTCTGATACAATGTATTAATAACCAGTCTGGAAAAGGCCTTTTGAAATTGAAACAAACGTTGATATACAATGTTTCCCTGCAGTTGATACTTTTTATGATATTCAAAGACCTTTTGGAGTATTTGGTCGTAGGCAAACCTATTAGTTACTTATCTGCGAGATGGGCATGGTAATACTATCTACCACATAGGGCTATTGGCAAGTTACTGTGAAGACTGAGCTACATTGCATACTAAGTAGTTAATACAGCACTAGAGATAGTGAGGTATTTTGTATGAACAATTTGATGCATTTGAGCTATTTTTCTTTAAAGTCAGCTGTACCTCTTTAAGTCTGTATAGCTTAGATAGAACTATAAACCTAGTAAAATTCAAATTTTTAAAATTTTAATTTATAGTTATCATATATGCATGTATATTTGTGTGTTCATGTAGCACAGCATGCAGGTGGTTGGAAGTCAGAGGACAATTTGTGGGAGTTGGCCATTATGCAGGTTCTGCAACTGAACTTGGCAGCAAGTACCCTTATCTAATGAGCCATCTGACCAGCCATGAACCTTGAGTGTACATCTATGGACTCATTTTCTGATCCAGGTGTAAAACATTATGGCCACCCCAAATGTTCTCCTTGTGCCTCTTCCCAGTCAGCTCCTCCCTAGATCATTTACCTGCATATGAACTTCCTATTAATGAAGCCATGCAGCATCTTCTTCATATTTGGCTTTTTTCACTAACTCTATGAGTCTTCCATGTAGTTGGGTGTATCAGCCATTTCTTTCTGAATGCTATATAGCATTTTATTGTATGAGTTTTCTATAGTTTATTTTTGGTTTTTCCGAGACAGGGTTTCTCTCTATAGCCCTGGCTGTCCTGAAACTTGCTCTGTAGACCAGGTTGGCCTTGAACTCAAGAGATCTAGCAGCCTCTGCCTCCTGAGTGCTAAGATTAAAAGCCACCAACTACTTCCTAGTTCCCTACACTTTACTTATCCATTGTCCTCTTACTGGGCATTTGGTTGTTTCCAAGGGTTGACTTTTATAAATAGTTATTCTGAACATTGTTTTGTTTGTTTGTTTGAGACAGAGTCTCAGTACGTAGTCCTGGATATCCTGGAACTCACAGAGATCCACCTGACTCTGCTCCCACACCATCCTCCTGTACTGGGATGAAAGCTAAGTGCCATCACTCCAGTTTCTCCTCATTGTGAAGGCTGAAAATCCAAGACCAGGAGTCAGCAGGTTTGGGTTTTGAGCCTTCTCCCCCTTGCATGAGGTCATTTCTCTGCTTCCCTGGTTTCTCTTCTAAGAACACTGTTCTTACTGCATTATGGCCCTGTTTTAAATAATGAACATTCTCTCCAGGTTCCATAGAGAAATGTACTGTGGCAGATTTCAGGTGATCATGTCCTTTAATAATGCAGCTACTCACAACAAGGCAAGATGGAGGGATAGGAAGTCCAACACCATGGGCAGTCTCATTAGGTAGGCTAGCCAGTTTGGTCAGTAGATGGCTCAGGTTGGTCTCAAACCCATGTTAGTCCTGCCTCAGCCTCCCAAATGCTGAAATTACAGACACATCCCACTTCCCAGAAGCACATTAACTTTTTTTTAAAGTTTATTTATTTGTATTTTATGTATGAGTGCTCTACATGTAAACCTGCATGCCAGAAGAGGGCATCAGATCCTGTTATAGATGGTTGTGAGCCACCATATAGTTATCGGGAATTGAACTCAGGACCACTGGAAGAGTAGACAGTGCTCTTAACCACTGAGCCATCTCTCCAGCCCCACATATTAACTTTTTAATAGTGTCTTTTGAAGAACAGAAATTTTTATAGCTATGATTTTTATAACCATAATTTTGCTTTTTGATTTATAAGAAATCATGACCAATCCTAAAATCATTAAGGTAGTCTTAAGGTAGTCTATGATCCTTTTGGGTTTCTTTGTGTAGTCTTGGCTGTCCTAGAACTCACTGTGTAAACCAGGTTGGCCTCCAACTCACAGAGATACACCTGCCTCTGCCTCCTGAGTACTGGAATTAAAGGCATGAGCCATCACTGCCCAGCAGTCTATAATCTTTAAAAAATTCATTTTTTTTTTTCATTTATTTGGGAGAGGAGGGGAGGCGTGTGTCAAGGTCGGAGGAAAACTCTCAGGAATCAATGCTCTCCTTCCACTGGGTAGTTTCATGGGACTGGACTCAGGTTGTCAGGCTTGGAGGTAAGCACTTTTACTCACTAAGTCATCTTGTCAACCCTAAGATAGTCTCAGGAAGAAAGGAAGGAAAGAAGGGGCAGGGGTAAGGAGGAAAAGAGGGAGGGTCTCTAATGTTTGCTTTCTAACTTTGAAATATTCTATTTATTCTTATGTATATGGGTATTCTGTCTAATGTATGTCTGTGTACCACATGCACGCAGTGCCTGTGGAGATCAAAGGAAGGCATGAGATCCCCTGGAACTGGAGTTACAGGTGGTTGTGAGCCTCTATGTAGTGCTGGGAATTACACCCAGATCCTCTGGAAGATCAGTAAATCCTCTTAACTACTGAGCCATCTTTCCAGGCCCTGACAGTTTAAATTTTTGTGCACTGTGAGGTAAGAACAAAGGCTGACTTTCTCCCACACTAACTGTTAATTGCTCCAGCACTGTTTATTTAGAAAGTGTGTCTCCTACCTGAATTTCACTGTTTTTCTGGACTTGAACCCAGGGTATCACACACCCTAGGTAAGTGTTCTACCACTGAACTACATTCCAGTCCCACTGGAGTCTCTTTCATTAGCAGGTGACTCCACGTGAGTTTAGTTCTGGAATGTTATCTTGACACATTATTTTACCCTTGCATCCGTGACACACTTATGGTAGTTTCTTATTTTTTCTTCAAAATGATCTTCGTTACATTTCCACATACTTTCAGGGTTGACGTGTCAGTTTTCACACAGGTGCATATGTGCACATAGCCTGCCAGGAGGCAAATGTAGAGATCCCTTCGGTGGAACAGTCACACTCTGAGGCTACTGAGACTTCTAAACCACGGACTTGGAGTCTTTCTGTTTGTTACCTTGTTTATCTCAGAGATACTTTTCTGTAATTTTCAGTGCAGAAATCCTGTACCTTCTTCCTTTGGTTTACTACTAGAGAGTGATTATTTTATGATAGTATTTCAAATGGTATGTTGTGACAATGAAAAACATTTTAATTGAACTCTGTATATTAAGTGAAATTTAAATATACTAATTTTAATTAGAATGAATTTTAATTAGACAATTGTTGGTAAAAGGGACAGTGGGCAGTCATGAAGCTATTCTTATCTAACATTTCACTGACTCCTCCAACTCCTTTTTTCTTTTGGTGATTTTTCTACACTAGGCTAGCCTAGAAATTACTATGTAACTCAGGCTGGCCTCAAACTGGTAATCCTCCTGCCTTAGCCTCTCAAGTACTGGGATTACAAGTATTTACCATCATGCCTGGTCCTGATTAATTCCTTAGTTTACAAACAAATAGATAATGAAAATAAGAGTGGTATTTTAAGATGGGTATGGTGGCGCATGCCTAAATGGGAGTGGGGGACAAAAAGATCTTAAGTTTGAGGTCAGTCTTTGCTGTATAGTAAGCCAGTATTAACCCACACACACACACAAAAAAAAAAAGAAAGAAAGAAAATAAAAATAATTACTTTGGCCGGGCGTTGGTGGCGCACGCCTTTAATCCCAGCACTCGGGAGGCAGAGGCAGGTGGATCTCTGTGAGTTCGAGGCCAGCCTGGGCTACCAAGTGAGCTCCAGGAAAGGCGCAAAGCTACACAGAGAAACCCTGTCTCGAAAAAAACCAAAAATAAATAAATAAATAAATAATTACTTTGTTTTATTTCATTTTTGAGACAGGGTCTCACTATGCAGCTGCTGGCTGGCCTGGAACTTACTATGCTCTAGGACTCAGCTGGCCTCTCTCTACCTCCCAAGTGAGAAAAGGTAATATTTTAATTGCTAGAGTTAAAAATAACCTATGTAAAGGACCTATTTTAATGTAACACTTCTTGAGATTTAAATAGCTTATATTTGTATCCCTAGCATATAACAATTTCATCTTTTTAAAACCAATACATAAGGCCTAAGGAAGCAGCTCAGCTGTAGAGTATTTGCAGAGCACGTGCAAGGCCCTAGGTTTAACCTCTAGCACCAACAAACAGCTTCCTACTACTCATACACACACACTAAAAAGCAACAGCTCCCAAAACCAGTACAAGGACATGTTGTAGCTAACCATATTAATACCAACATATGTTAACTATGTATTTGTTTTTTATTACATTGTACTTACTTATGTGTTTGGGAAAGTTGTGTGTGTGTGTGTGTGTGTGTGTGTGTGTGTGTGTGTGTTCCCTGCGTCCAAGTACTATATGAGTACAGGTATCCATAGAGACCAGAAGAGGATGTCGGATTCCTTGGAGCTGAGTTACAAGTGGTTTAGCCACTTCATGCAGATTCTGGGAACCAAACCCGGGTTCCCTGGAAGAGCAGCACAAGCTCTTAACAGCTGAGCCATCTCTCCAGCCCCCTCTTTTAAGCATTAGGGGGAGGAAATGAAACAAAAAGTTACTAAAATAGTTTTCCAACCTCAAATTTCCCATAATCTATGGTGAAAACGTAAAAATTAATTTCAGGTACATATGCACTTCACTTGATTTTTTTTAATTATTATTAAATTTTATCTTTTGTTTTTTGAGACAAGGTCTCTTTATGTAGTTCTGGCTGTCCTAGAGCTCCCTATGTAGACCAAGCTGGCTCGAACTCAGAGATCCTCCTGCCTCTATGTCCTGAGTGCTGGAATTAAAAGCACGTACCAGCACACCCAGCGTTATTACATCTTAATTACTTAGTGTGTATCAGCACACCCGTGCACATCATGACATGAATGTGGGGATCGGAGGACAACTTGCAAGAACTGGTTCTCTCCTTCCACCTTGTGAGTTCCAAGGATTAAACTCAACTCCTCTGGCTTGGTAGTAAGCACCCTTCCCCATTAAGCATTCTTGTTAGTCCTTCACTTTTTATAATGGAAAGTTCTTGGTCACTTTACTCTTTCCTGAGATAGTACGGTAATTTCCATTTTTCCTTTATTCATATGAAATGTGACAGGAATTATAGAACAATTCCAATAACCTACTCTTTGGCTTGTTGTTTTGCATGTTCATGCGTGTATGGTGTGCATGTGTGTATGTTTTTACTGAGGCAACTAAAATTCAGATATTTTTTACAAAAAAAATGTATATATACATGTGTGCATGTATGCACATGTATATAACCTACATAGCCCTAAAACAAAAATACCAAATTTTTTAATAGAAGATAAAAACATAATAAAAATAACGGACCATTTACTAAGTTCCCATGAGAGAAGCACTGTAGAACAATGATCTTGGAGCTGGTAAGATGGCTCAGTCAGTAAAAGCACTTGACACACACCCTCAACTGAGTTCAAGCCCTGGAACCCACATTTAAATTAATTATTAATTATTGGTCGGGCAGTGGTGGCTCACGCCTTTAATCCCAGCACTCAGGAGGCAGAGGTTGGCAGATCTGAGTTTCAGGCCAGCCTGGTCTACAGAGTGAGTTCCAGGACAGCCAGGGATACACAGTGAAACTCTGTCTCAAAAAACAAAAACAAAACAATTATTAACCATTAAATAATTATTAATAATTTAAAAAGCAAGATCCAGTGGCTCACATCTGTAATCCCAGCCCCAGCACTACTAAAGCAAAATGGGAGGTGGGAACAAGAGCCTGCATATACAACTCTACAACAGAAAAAATAAGACCCCCTACCTCAAAAACAAAATAAATAGAACATAAAATAAATAAACCTGCTTAAAAGCTAATCTTTCAGGTCTTGATCGAAAATTTTAATGTAAATTCTCTACTGTATTGTATCTTTTAATAACCCGATCGATCCAATGTCTTCAAGAATGAAGGCACTCATGAGGCACGGAGCTTTTACAGTGGAGAGGGTGTTCCTACCACTATTTCCTGGTTCTGCTTGCCATGGAAGTAAACTACCTGGTTCAGGCACTGGACGTGACATGAAAACTCATTAGATAGGCATCATCAGAACCTTAACTAAAATCCTGGAAATCCTTCTTAAGGTCAGTGGAGCTCCCTGACACACTGCCAGCTTTTTCTAAGCAAAGTTGGTGGAGGATGTGGCCCTCTCGCCTTTCCTTTCACTGGACATTGATTCCTAGCACTAAGAACACTGTACAGAAGACTTCAGCGTTCTTCCCCTGTGTCCCCACCCATGGCTCAGCAAACCTGCTCAAGAACAAGTGGTTCCCAAACTCGGCACAAAGGAGTCAGCCTTCAGCATCTACGGCAGCACAGTTACCCCCAGCTGCAGGAGCTTCCTTTGTTCTGTCCCCTTCTGCAGAAGTTTCGGTAGCTTCCACCACCAACTAAAAGTTCTTTTTCATTACCTCAAGGAGCTCTACTCACCTCTGCCAATCCAGTGTTCACATGCTGAGCCATAAGTAAAATAATCTCAAATAGTATTCCAAAAAGTGTGAACAAGGAATCAAATTATTGACATGAGGCTTAATCTAGGTGGCGATTCCTTCCCTCTAGAGCAGTGGTTCTCAACCTTCCTAATGCTGCAACCCTTTAGCTCCTCATGTTGTGGTGACCTCAACCATAAAAGTGTTTTTGCTGCTACTTCATAACTGTAATTTTGCTACTGTTATGAATCATAATGCAAATACCTGATACCCCTTGAAAGGGGTCATGACCTACAGGCTGAGAACCACTGCTCTAGAGCCTATAATATGAATCCACTTTGGATTATAACCTAAGAGGTTATAAAAGCTTTTAGGTGGAATACAGTGTGATGGTTTGTCAACTACAAGGATCTGGAACTACCTCGGAGACAAGCCTCCAGACACACCTATGAGAGAGGGATTCCTGAGCCTCTGGGCATGCCTAAAAGGGATTATACTTATTTAGGTGGGCTGAGGTAAAATGGTCCACACTGAAGGCAGGTGGCACCATTCCAAGTTTGGTCCTGGAATGTATAAAGGAAAAAGGTGAGCCAAACACCAGCATTCATTACTCTTTGCTTCCTGACTATGGATGCCATGTGACAGATGCTTCCAGTTCCTGCTGCCTTGACAGCTTCAAGATGGACCTTTGAACTGTGAGCTGAAATAAAATCTTTCTTCCTTGAGTTGCTTTTGTCAGAATATCTTATCATAGCAATACAAAAAGAAAGTAAGGCACACAGTAAACAATAAAACAAGCAAACAAAAACCCCAAAGTGGGTGTGGCAACACATACCTGTAATCCCAGCACCAGGGAGGACTTAGGAGTTTTAGGCCAACTTGGGCTATATAACAAGTCCCTGTCTCAAAAATAACTAACACCACAAATCATTTTAATGTCTGTGTCTCTCTTAGACAAATATACACACAAAGCACAGCATATTGAACCTGTCATTACATGAACACTGCTGTGCAAGAGGAAACTAAAATATGAGACATGCTACAGCAAAGTTATCAAGCAAACACTTGAAACTTCAAAGACTATATTTAGTAAACAACAGGATAAATGAACAACTTTGCCTAAAACTTTGGAGGATGGTATGTAAATCGCTACAAATTAGAAACATTAAATCTACTTTAGTACACAAGAAGAGCCTTACTGGCTTCCACCTGGCCATGGGTATCCAGTGCCAACAAAATCTAAGGGAAGAGGTTAACTTTTCAAACTTCAGCCCCAGGGTGGGGACAAAGCAAAATGGCAGAGCACCTGCCTAACATGGGTAGAGGCTCTAGGTTCTGTGCCCAGTGCCACAAAAATTGTTTTTAAAAAACAAAAACTATGCTCAGCACGGTGGTGTACCCTTTTGATTCCAGTAGTTAGGAGACAGAGGAAGGCAGATCTCTGTGAGTTCAAGGCCAGCTTGATCTATATAGCAAGCTCCACGCCAGCCAAGGCTATATAGTGAGATCCTGTCTCAAAAAATAAATAAGTAAAATAAAATAAAAGGCTAGGAACTAGAGAGATGGCTCAGAAAGAGCACATACCGCTCTTGCAGAAGCCTGGAGTTCAGGTCTCAGGACCCACCTTGGGCAGGCCACAACCATCTGCAAGGCAACTCCTGCTCCAGGGGATCTGATGCTCTCTTCTGGTCTTCTCCGGCACCTTCACTCCCATGTGCATGTACCCCATACAGACATAATTAAAAATAAATCTTTAAAAAAGCTGGCCTTTACTACATGAGAGAGCTTCATACTGTTACCAGCACTCAGGCTAATTTCACTACACGCCTGAAATTAGTCAGTAAAAACCATTACACATGTAAATGACCATCTTATCCTGGTTTTCAAAAGTCAAAATCTGAGATAACCTACAAAATCATCTCAGAAACTTGTGAGTCAGCTGAGATGGGGTCATGAACTTCAATCCTTCTCTTTTATTAATTGGCAAACTTGTCAAAAGTAAAAACCTTCCATTTTTTTCTCCACAGAATGTGACTCGGGATTGGACCTACCACAGGGATTTAAATACTTTAATACAGCAGCTCATAGCTATAACAAGCCATAGGCTAAATAGACAGATTCCAGAAGTCTCCTCTGGCCAAACTGCAAATGGTGGCAACACTTGAGGCTGCAGTTTCACTACTCTCCCTTAGTTTTTGATGAACAACATCAAAACCTGATCCCTCCACCCTCCCTGTACCCCACACTCAACTGATCTCTCCATCCTCCCAGAATACCACACTCTCTCAAATATTCTCTGCATCTTCCCAAGATCCCATATCCTCTCAAATGATCTCTGCATCTTCCCAGTATCCCATACTCACTGAAACACTGAAGGATATCAGACTGCTGTCTTCTTTTCATGCCCCACTGTTCTTTAAAGTCCAACTCAAATACTACCTCCTCTGTAAAGCCTTTATTCTCCACCACTACAAAGCTGAGCACTTCCTCTTCCTCTGTTCTCCCTCAGTGGCCTCAAAGACTCCTATAAGCCTAAATGGCAAGGCATCTGCAATTACTCATGTTTGACACCCCCCACCACCACCAAGCTGTCAGCCTCTACAGTGGGAATACAGTCACATCTGTCTCTGAATACAGATCCCTACCAAAAGCTTGGCACACAGTAGGTGTCTGACAATTGTCTGCTTTAGAGCTCCCTAATCTCACTAGCTTATGCAGAATGGTGAACAAGATAATCAGATACAGAGGCTCAAAACTGCATTTTTAATCATTTCAGGAATTAGGGGTACTTATTTGTTTTTAGTTGGGGGGGGTTATTTTGTTTTGGAAACAGGGTTTATGTAGCTCTGGCTGACCTGGAACTCACTTTATATACCAATCTGTCCTCAAATTTGCATGATTTTCCTGCCTCCCAAGTGTTGGAATTACAGGCGTACATCACCACATCTGGCATCAGGTTCTTTTAATTATTACCTCAAAACAGCTTTTTCTTTGATGATCCAAGAAGATCATTAACCAGAGCGTTTCTAAATCCTTAAGATAACTAATTTCTTTCCTGACTGTTCTCTTATCCACCCAGATCTCACCAAGGTCCTTAGCAGCAGCTGCTATCGCAGGGATTCATTCCTAACTTAATAGATACAGGGGTTTACATAGTGGGTCCATCCTGCTTCACTCCTCTAGGTGCAGGTAAGGCTGTGAGATGCTGGAAATTTCCAGGACACAGAGACCAAAGGGGAAAAACAAACATGAATCAGGTTGCCATCTTTGCTCAATACCACCTTGCTACTATCTACAGTAGGACCAAAGATAAGCCATGACCCAGGGGCTAGCATTTCATTAGACTTTAACAGTCCAAATAATTTCCCTCTCATTTAAAATAGAACCAAAAGTTTTTATTGTTTAAGGAAAAAAAAAAAGCAACCAAAATTTAACATTACCCTAATCATCTTAAAAACAAAACAAACAAACAAACAAACAAAAAACGTTTTAAAGCCCACACCTATAATGCTAGCACTTAGGAAGCTGAAGCAGGTTGGGGGATTCCAGGCCAGCCAGGGCTATGTAGCAAGACCTGGTTTTGAAAACCAGAAATAGCAAAGACAGATGGATGGATGGATAGATAGATGCTTTTCAAACAGGTTTTTGGTCAGGCAGTTTTCACTAACCAAAACTTAATTGCACATTTCTATGCTTAGATTCCATCTATTTCAAAAGAAGAAAATGCTAAAATATGAATGGCTTATTTACTTGCAGGTCAACAAAAACCAACGTAATCAACAAAGCAAACTCTGCATGCAGCTGTAATGTGCCAATCATTCCACGATCCTTCAGCGCATTCAAAAAAAAAAAAAAGATAACGTCAAACATGATGATTCTGTTATCTTGCCCCCCAAAATATGTACAATTAACAAAGGAAAAAATGTAACTAGAATAGTAATTTGTGAACGATATTAAGTGTTCGTGAAGCCTTCCCACCATATCATCTTATAACATGTAATTTAGCAATGGCGTAACTTCTACTCCAGGTCCAGAGCCACCTGTGCAGCCAAAAATACCGGCCAGCAATGTGGGAGAGGCAGAATCGTGTCTAGAGATGCCTGGCTGCATGACGAAACCAGGAATCTGCATCTACTGCTCGTTCCAGGGGCTTATTTTGATAGAGAGATCTGCTTGAGGCTTGATCCGACCACACCAGGGGTGGGGGTGGGGGGATGGAGAGGTTAAATAAAGCACCAGAAGGTCTTCAATTTTAATTGCTGATCTCGTTAATTTCCTATCTCGATTACGACAGTGCTGACCGAATGGTATAAAAACCTAGATAGGCAGCCACCACTCCGACCCGGCATGTTCGCTGACTAATGGAGAAGACTATAGCTCTCAAGACCCAGGGTGTGGCTACCACCTACAGGGGGAATGGGGTAGGAGCGGATCAGAAAAGACAGCAAAAACAGAGCCTTGGAAGATGAGGTGGGCATCAATGGGGACTGAAAGGCGATATGAAAGGATATGAGCCCACATATGAAGACGGGGTGGGGGGGGAGAGGATCCAGGACTTGGGAGGTCCGCGCGCGTCCGAGGGAGGCTGGGGTTGGGCTGTACCTACCCGTCGAAGCGGACGGTGCCAGTCTGCTGGGTCTGCACACGGTAGTGTTCTAACAGCAAGCGCACCACCTTGGCGTGCCCGTTGCGGGCTGCGATGATGAGGGGTGTGGAGCGCTGTCCTCCCTGCTGACTG
Organism: Peromyscus nudipes; assembly: GCA_902168325.1. Lineage (NCBI taxonomy): Eukaryota > Metazoa > Chordata > Mammalia > Rodentia > Cricetidae > Peromyscus > Peromyscus nudipes. The sequence goes on from CABHPH010150304.1 coordinate 31,245, forward strand.
ACATAGCCCAGCAGGTAGCGGATATCGCTTTCCGACCGGTTAAGGAGCAAGGCAGCCAGAGTGAGCACCTTGCCCTCGCTGGCCGCCTTGTACACA
>CABHPH010150306.1:14179-33540 GCA_902168325.1 Peromyscus nudipes
CACACACACACACACACACACACACACACACACACAGCTGTACAGTTACCTGAGTAGCTGTGACTCTCTGCCTCCTATCCAGTACCCTTCTACCCAGAGTTCCCCAGAAGCACCCAGCCTGCCTACTTTTCAGTCAATGTAATGCAGAATTGTTTACAAAGTTTCTGCTGGAAAGATGGATTGCTTCCTGGTGTGTGTGTGTGTGTGTCTGTGTGTGTGTCTGTGTGTCTGTGCGTGTGTCTGTGTGTCTGTGTGTCTGTGCGTGTGTCTGTTCATGTGTGTGTGTGTCTCTGCATGTGTGTGTGTGCCTTTGTGTGTGTGTGTCTGTGCGTGTGTGTGTGCGTGCGTGTGTGTGTCTGTGTGTGTGTCTGCGTGTCTGTGCGTGTGTCTGTGCATGTGTGTGTGTCTGTGTGTCTGTGTGTCTGTGCGTGTGTCTGTTCATGTGTGTGTGTCTGCATGTGTGTGTATGTCTGTGCATGAGTGTGTGTCTGTGCATGTGTGTGTGTGCCTTTGTGTGTGTGTGTGTCTGTGCATGTGTGTGTGTAAACATGTATACATATAGGTATGACTCGTTTAACAACCAAACTTCCAGTTCTGAGCAGTAACAGTGATAGCCTTTGACCTGGTTCTATCCCTTGTTTTAACGTAAATGAAGTTCCATGTGGGGTTGTTGCTTGTTTTATTTTATCTAAGATAGGGTCTCACCACATAGTCCGAGTTAGCCTTATACTCATTATGTAGCTGAGGCTGGTCTGAAACTTGTGTGAACTTCTTGCCCCAGTCTCCAGAGTACTGGGATTACAGATCTGAGCTACTTGGAGTGGCCAGTATGAGTTTGAGGAGTCAGGGGACATGTTTGCTTTTTTTGAGGCACTTGTCTAGAGACCAGGCCTTCTCTTTTTACTTATTTATTTATTAATTTTTAATTTTTTTTTTTCAAGACAGGGTTTCTCTGTGTAGCTTTGCCCCTTTCCTGGAACTCACTCTGTACCCTAGGCTGGCCTCGAACCCACAGAGATCCGCCTGCCTTTGCCTCATGAGTGCTGGCATTAAAGGCGTGCACCACCACCGCCCAGCTAGACCAGGCCTTCTCTAGTGGGCCTTAGGAGTCCTGAGAAGGAGACATTAATCTGAATATTGAGAAGACATGATTTGGAGCCTGAAAACAATGGCAGATGCTTGCAGAGGTGCTCAGAGGAGCCTGTTTGCTATCTAACTAGGTTTTATATACTTTCCTATGAAGAAGTGATGTAGGACAAAAAGGGGAGGTGCTGTGGGATGTTCTGTATGACAAATATGTTAATAAATAAAGCACTGATTGGCCAGTAGCCAGACAGGAAGTATAGGCGGGACTAACAGAGAGAAAGATTGAGGGACAAGAAGGTGGAGGGAGACACTGCCAGCCACCGCCAGGACAAGCAGCATGTAAAGATGCCGGTAAGCCACGAGCCACGTGGCAAGGTATAGATTTATAGAAATGGGTTAGTTTAAGATATAAGAACAGTTAGCAAGAAGCCTGCCACGGCCATACAGTTTATAAGTAATATAAACGTCTGAGTGATTATTTTATACGTGAGTTGTGGGACTGCAGGGATTGGTGAGACCTGGAGAGAAGCTCTCCAGCTACAGGGAGGAAAACAACAATTAAAACAGAAAAGAGCAGCTGCCCTAACCACGGTGGCCGGGGATGCTAATGATGGCTGCTGTGATTGCAGAAGCCCTAAGACACCAGGACACTCGAGCCGCTCTGCAGCCAGACACCGTTATCAGGTCCTCTTGGTGACACGAAGCTGCCAGACAGTCTGCCATGGAGGTGAAGGGATAAGAAAACTCCCTAGGGAAGCTGCCCTCCCTGGCCTCCCTCCCTCCAATCAGCCTATACCCCCTCCCACCTACAGCCGCAGACTCCAGGCACTTCTGACAATCTCAGGATCCCAAGTGGAGGCAGAAACACTAACAAAGGCTGTGCCTTTGCAGGAAAGCAGACACAGAGCACCACATGGGTACCAAGGTCGATTTCTGAGGGACCTTAGAGAGAGTTTATCTCAGAGCTGACAGATCTCTGACGACCTCGGAGAGTGGGCAGAAGTGGCGGCCATGTGATGTACTCTTGCAAGCCTAGCCCTCAAGAGGCTGAGATGGGATGATAGTGAGTTCCAGGCTAGCCTTGGCTACAAAGTGAGACCCTGTCTCTGAAAAGCAAAACAACAAGGATACCAGCTGCCATGCCACGCCTTCTCTCAGAACTCCTCTGAAGGATTCTCTTGATGAGCAAAGAAAGCAGAGTTCGGGGGGACTAAGGGACTCACTAGAGGTGCTTAGTCAGCATTTCTACTGCCATGAGGAAACAGCATGACCAAAAGCAACTTGAGGGGGAAGGTTATCTCAGCTTACCCTTCCACATCACAGTCCATCGCCGAAAGCAGTCAGGGCAGGAACTCAAACAGGCCAGGATCCCGGAGGCAGGAGCTGATGCAGAGGCCATGGAGGGGTGCTGCTTACTGGCTTGCTCCTTGTGGCTTTGCTCAGCCTGCTTACCTTATAGCATCCAGATCAGGTATGGCACACAGTGGTCCGGGCCCTCCCACATCAATCGTCAACCGAGGAAACATAGCACAGGCTTGCCCAAGGGCCGGTCTGCTGGGGACATGTTCCCAAATGAGGTTTCCTCTTCTGAAATGACTCTATCTTGTGTCATGTTGACATAAAAACTAGCCAGCCCAGGCGCACAGGTGGCAATGGCATTTGGGATTGAACCTCACCTCTTGGCCATCAGCCTACTCACATTACACCAAACACTAAGTCCTGTAGATGTACTAGTGTCCCTGGGGACCCTGGAGTCCAGGCATGAATCAGACATTGCACAGAGCATCGGTAATCTGCACCCACCAAGGTCCTGCAGTGAATTAAATGGTGAACTCCCTAAATGGCTCTTTGGATCTGAGCTACTGATACTATAAATCCAATTAAAAAAACCCATGGCTGAGAAAGTCTTGGGCCCTAGGGGACAATTGAGTGCTGTTGTGTAGCTGAATTGACATGACTCCAAACCGCTTTCTAAATACTTAGAACCGGGTGGTGGTGGCCGTGGTGGAGGCGCACGCCTTTAATCCCAGCACTCGGGAGGCAGAGGCAGGTGGATCTCTATATGAGTTCAAGGCCAGCTACAGGGAGAGTTCTAGGACAGTCAGGGCTACACAGAGAAATTCTGTATTGAAATAAAACAAAACAAAATGAAAAAGCTAATCTCAGACTTAATCAGAGAAGCTTCTCTTGCCAATGAACATCAGTCAATACAGAGACTCACGGCCGCTCCAGATGCCGAGAATATGTGAACAGTGAATGTTCATCCCTAACCAGAACATTCATTCCAACTCCTCTAAGGCTCGGGGAACAATTACAAAATTGTGTTGGAGGGTTGGGGGTTTGCTGGAAGATAGGGAGAAGACTGTGGAGTGCAGTTGCCTCCACCGGCCTGCACAAAACTGGGCTTGTCATCAGTCAAACAGGGAAGGGGAGAGGCTCACAAGGCTGCTGAGTTATTGGCTACTGGTGGATTCTCAGAGAAGAGCTGTTGCAGGAGAATTGTTCATACAGCCAATCCATTGTGCCAATAAAGCCACCTTAAATAAAAGGATGGAGTCAGTGATTGGCTGACTGGGATTGGTCTTAGAGGTTTTGGAGGACTTAGGAGGTCTTCTAGAGAGGATAGGAAGAGAGGAAGGAGAGAGGATTTCCAGGGGGCTTTCGGGGGTGGTGGATTAGGAAAAACGTGAAGAGAGGGTGAGCCAATCCACTCTCCACTTTCATTGGATTTATCAGGTCTTTATCTCAATTTCTGATTCCCAAGTTTTTATTGCACTGAAACAATTTAGGTAATCATTTCACCTGGTGCCCAACGTCGAGCCATGTATATCCACATAAGGCCTGAGAAAGTTAAAGAAGAGGAAGAAGAAGAAGAAGAAGAAGAAGAAGAAGAAGAAGAAGAAGTTTGGAACACGGAGTCAAACGCGATGCTTGGCAAGGCTTCCTGGTGACCAAGGTCTCTCAGATAGGCTTGGTGTACAGAGACAAGGCTGCCAGTGCCCTTTGCTAAGCTGAGCCATGCAGCAGCTGACGTGGCCATTTAACATTTGTTTCACATGGTCAGAGAACGCTGCAGGAGCTTCATAAAGTCAGGTCCAGACACACAAAACCTCTAAAAAGGCACAGTATGTTTAAAAATGTGCTTAGATGCTGAAAAAAGGAAAGAAAAGAAATATAGACAACCATAGAAAAAATAGTTTAAAAATAATAAAGTCTTTAAAGAAAAGGAAAGTAATATAAAAAAATAAGCCACGAAAAGATGGAAAATACACAGGGTGTCTGGACCCTGTATGGTGTTTTGTTGACTTTGAAATTTTTAAATGCTAATGTACAAAAAACAATAGCTGCTGAGAGGCATTGGATTATGGAAACTGCTAAATTAAACCAACCTACATATTTTAAGACTATCTTAACTTCAACATGGAAGTCAGAAAATATGTTGCATTGGGGGAGAGGTTTTGTTTTTGTTTTCACAGGAGAGAAAAAGCTATGGATTACTTCAAAGTTAATAGAGATGAGATTTGATTGGAGGAAACCTCCTGAAAATCTTAGCTACAGATATAAAAAAGAAACCAAGAAAGACTATAGGACAGGTGATGTATATGCTGATCCCTCTACATGGGAACAGCTCTGGGACTGGATGAGACATGATAAATCTTGGCTACAGAGTCTTCATGATTTACTATTATATGCCATCCTTTCATATGGCATGGATAGAGGTTTGGTTATAGAATCCAAACAAACATATAAAGTTAACAGATGCCTCTTACCTGCTCAAACATAAAACCAAAAATCATCTCTTTAACTGACTTGTGCACACCACACATTCCATACTTGTGTTAATGCAGATATATATGTTACCTTGAAAACTTAGTGTTTTTAGAACAAAAGAACCAGAGAACAATGAAGACAAGTAGCTCAGGTCATCCAGCCTCTCAGAGTGCCTCTGTTGCAGTTTCCTCAAAATTCTACATCCAAAACAATTTCAAAGCTGCTAGCTGAGATGTTCCAGCCTCACACACTACTCCAGCCAGGACTTCAGAAAAGCTCTACACTTTCCCATTACACAGAGACTGGACAACAAATGATACAGCTAGTTTTCCCAGGACCTATCCCAATTTTCTCAGGGTCCCCTAAAGATGCTGTCACCTCCAGACAACAGAAGTAATTTAAAATAAAAAATCTTAAAGAACATGACACCCTCATTCCCAAGAGGTGGGGTGGAAGGTTTGAGTCATTTGATGGCTGTTTGTCATCACTTAAGGGGGTTGGTTACAAGTTGTTATTGGTCACGGTCAGGAAAAAGGCTGAACAAAAGAGATTAGATTCAGGGATCTCTTTCTGAAAGGAAAAAGGGGGGATACAGCATAGAAATGATGGGATAAAAATGTGGATAGTTGAGTCGACTTTTGAACAATCACTCGTCTCAAATATTTTACATTGCTATATATTTTTGTATCTTAATACAAATTTAAGGTTATTTTTGTTAGAACATACTCTATATGTTTCTACTCTTGTTTAAGATATTTTTGTATATTGATACAAATTTAAGGTTATTTTTGTCATACTGTATGTATGTTTCTACTCTTGTTTAAGGTATTGTACCTATGCAGCTCATTTAAATTGTAGTTTATAATTAAGAAATACAGCTTAGTAGTTAGTCATCTATAATAATCAAATTTGTGACCATGTTAGGTATGTTTTCAAGGTTAAACAGAGATATATTTTAGATAGACAGGTGGTCTTCAAACACTACAGAGACCTACAGAATGTGGCATTTAAGATGTTTTAATAACCTAAGACTTTTCATGACAGTGAGACATGTCTGCTTCTGGCAGCCCCAATCTAATTCATAGAAGATGATGGGCAAACTTCATATGGAGTTTGCTTCATTTGTGGCAATGTTAGCCACTAGACAAAGAAACTGCCCTTGCCTCAACTGCTGACAATATGCTGTCCAAATTGGACAAGCAGGACACAAAAGAAGGCAGCTGCCAAACTTCGTCAGGACAAGGTAGGACAGTCCTTCAAAATTCCTGCATAGGGCGGTGGTGGTGCACGCCTTTAATCCCAGCACTCGGGGAGGCAGAGACAGGCGGATCTCTGTGAGTTCAAGGCCAGCCTGGGCTACCAAGTGAGTTCCAGGAAAGGCGCAAAGCTACACAGAGAAACCCTGTCTCGAAAAACCAAAATTCCTGCATCATGGAAAAGCCTCTCAGATATTCTAGGCCTGTAGGCTGAAGATGGATGTCCCAACTGCTGTAGAATAATCCTTTTGTACACTGCGAAGATTTGTTACACAGAGTGGTTTAATAAAGGGCTAAATGGCCAATAGCTAGGCAGGTAGAGGTTAGCTTGTGGACAAAAAGAGATCTTGGAGAAGGAGGGTGGAGTCACCAGCCAGATGCTCAGGAAGCAGGAAATGAATATGCCTTGCTGAAAAAAGGTACCGCCACATGGTAGAACGCAGATAAAATATATGGGTTAATTTAAGTTGAGAGGGCTAGTTAGTAACAAGCCTAAGTTATTGGCCAAATGTTTATAATTAATAATAAGTCTATATGTGGTTATTTTGGGAGTGGGCTAGCAGGACAGAAAACCCTGCCTACACCCAACATTGCAGAAGAACCTTGGGGTGACTGTCCAGGCAGCCAGATGTCTCTGTCCTTTCTTAGTTTTGGAAGTTACTTGCTCTGCACTTCCTGTTTACTCAGGTAATATTTTATCCTTCTTGGGTCTCTGATGGGGTTGAGGATAGTTATAATTAGAGTTTCCCTTAGATGCGATAGAAAGTAAATTAGGTACAAAACTTCAGACTCACAAAAATAAGATAGATAATAGAGTATTTTCTCTGAATTTGCCAAATACTAATGGACTGGACATTGTGAATGTATTTCTTACTTGGTAATTATTCTTATTGTATACAGTTTTACATTGTTAGAGTTAAAACCTTTCTTTTTTTAGACAAAAAGGGGAAATGTTGTGGGAGAATTGTTCATGCAGCCAACCCACTGTTCCAATAAAGCTACCTTAAATCAAAGGACAGAATCAATGATTGGCTGACTGGAATTAACCTTGGAGTTCTTGGAGGACTTAGGAGGTCTGCTAGAGAGAAGAAGAAGAGAAGATTTCCGGGGGCTGGTGAATGGAAAAATGTGGAGAGAGGGTCTGCTGTCCTTGGATTTATCAGATCTTTATCTCAATTTCTGACTCCTGAGTTTTTATTTACTGAAACAATTCAGGTAACCATTTCAAAGAGCAATCATTGTCTTCAGATGAGGACCCACAGGTGAGCCTATCGGGCTCCAGTGGACAGTTTCAAGCCAGTGGTCAGACAGACGGCCCTCGTTAAACTAAGTGAGTCACAAAACAAGACAAAGAGACATGAATAAGAAGAGACTTGTTGGGAAGCAGGGACTGTCAGGCCTGGAAGAGAGATGGGTGGCTCTGGTATCTTTTGATTGCTTGTCTTGGCCTTGTTTATTTGTGCCCTGTGACCTCTTGAGTGTATTTATAATTCTCTTCAGATTGAGAGATCTGAGAAAACACAAAAACAACAAAATTACAGGAATTCATATGTATCTTTCAACAATAGTCTCGATTCCGCCACAAAAAAGACACTAACGGATTGGATTAGAAAACAGAATCCATCTTTTTGCTGCCTCCAGGAAACATACCTCACATCACATCGGCACAGGAAAGGACTTCTTGAACAGGATCCTGGTAGTGTAGGCATCATGGCTAACAATTAATAAATGGGGCCTTATGAAAATAAAAACTTTTTGTATAGCAAAGGACACCAGCATTTGAGTGAAGAGGTAGCCTACAAAATGTGAGAAAAATCTTTACCAGCTGTACACCAAGGGTTATTATCTAGACTACACAAAGAACTCAAAAAACTAAACATCAAGAAAACAACTCAGTTTAAGATGGGGCATAAAACTAAGTAGAAGCCAAGTGTGGTGGCTCACACCTTTAGTCCCAGCACTCAGGAGGCAGAGGTAGGCGGATCTCTTGAGTTCAAGGCCAGCCTAGTCTACAGAGCGAGATCCAGGACAGCTAGGGCTGTTACACAGAGAAACCGTGTCTCGAAAATAAAATAAAGTAGAGAGTTCTCAGATGTAGCATGAATCCTAATTCATCTTAATAAAAATCTGGAGCCAGATATAGGGGTAAATGCTGAAAGATCAGAGAAGCAGAGCAGCCAGCCACTAGAAAGACTTCTTACCTCTACCGAATCCTCAGCCTAAAAGAGTTCTCAGCTCCTGTCTCCTCCCTCCTTATATTCCTCTCTCCGCCCAGCCATATTACTTCCTGTCTCCACCTCCCAAGTGCTGGGATCAAAGATGTGTGCCACCACTGCCTGGCTCTGTTTCTTTTAGACTGGATCAATCTTGTGTAGGCCAGGGTGGCCTTGAACTCACAGAGATCTGTCTGCCTCTGCCTCCCGAGTTCTGGGATTAAAGTGTGTGCCACAATTGCCTGGTCTCTATCGCTAACTAGTGACTGGCTTTGTCCTCTGATCTTCAGGCAAGCTTTATTTGTTAGATCACAAACAAAATATCACCACCCTCAGAAGTTGAAATACAAATGGCTCAGAAATGTTTTTTAAAATTCTTTGCCGTCAGGGATATGCAAATTAAAACTACTTTGAAATTTCTTCTTACTCCAGTCAGAATGGCTAAGATTATAAAGAAAAAAAACAAAAATTGATAGCAAATGCTGGCATGAATCTGGGGGAAAGAGAACACTGATTCACTGCTGGTGGGAGTACAGACTGGTTCAAGTACTATAGAAAACAGTGTGGGGTTTCCTCAAAAAGCTAGAAATAGACTTATCACGGGATCCAGCTACACCACTGCTGGGCACGTACTCAAAGGACTCTATTTCCTCCTACAGACACACTTGCTCACCCATGTTCACTGCAGCTATTCTCACAGTAGCCAGGAACAGAAACAACTTAGGTGTCCATCACTGAAGAATGGGTCATGAAAATGTGGTATATTTACACAGTGGAATATTATTCAGATGTTAAGAAAAGTGAAATTATAAAATTCTCAGGTAAACGGTGAATCTAAATAACAATCATTCTGACTGAGGTAACCCAGACCCAGAAAGACAAACATCATGTTTTCTCTCACTTGTGAATAAATCTTCATATATGTGTCTTTCGTTTGGAGTAACCATAGAGGTCAGGAAATTATTAAAAAGGCTGTGGGGGTGGCAGATTTCAAGGAAGGAGGGCTAGAACACGGTGGCATGGAGCATTAAAGGGGATAGTAAGAAGGGAAGGGTAAAATTAGGGGAGGAAATGGGAGAGCAGGGTAAAGGAGGGAGTACAGGGAAGGAAAACTAACTCTTGAAAAAGTCATACGGAAATGACTTTATTGCTGCAGAAATACAGCCATTATTACTATAGAAGCTCCCATACGAAATTTAAAAGGAGTCCTCCCTATAACAGGGTGAAAAAGCCCCTACTAGACACCACAGGTAAAGAAATAAAAAGCCAGAACCAGGAACGGGTTACCTCTTTCAGAGATGTTGGGCAATAAGGTCCCATAGACCTCCAAACATTGCAGGCAACTGCCAAACGCTCTTGGTTACCTTCTGGAACTTGATGGTAAGGCCCTGTTGCTGAAGACACCACACACCCGAGTTATGGGACATGGACAAATCAAGCTGCTATGGCACTCACCGAGGCTCCATCTCTACTGGAGAGCTTTCACGGCATTGGAAGGTGCTATGTATGCTACTGGAGGAGAAAAGTAATCATCCATCAAACCCCACTGTAACTCAGGGTTACAATAACTACTGGCCTTGGAAGACATGTCCACTTGGGCAAAAGAGGCATGGATATCATTAGAGTAACCAACTTGGATTGAAGGCCTCTTCCACAAGATGAAACCCGTATCTGGTTATCTGGTAGTTGTTGGTGCCAAGAACCTGTGGCTAGAAAGGTCAGAAGCCATAGAAGAGAACCTACTACTATTATTCTACTAAATGGACATAGTACTTGTGATAGTTTGAATGTAACTGGCCCCCATAATCTCATAGGGAATGGCATTATTCGGAGGTTTGGCTTTGCTGGAGTGGGTATGGCCTTGTTGGAGGAAGTGTGTCACCGTGGCCGTGGGCTTTCAGGTTTCCTATGCTCAGGATATCACCCAGTGTCTCAGTTGACTTCCTGTTGCCAGCAAGATGTAGGATTCTCAGCTAGTTCTCCAGCACCACATCTAAGGATAATGGACTGAACCTCTGAAACTGCAAGTGAGCCACCCCAATTAAATGTTTTCTTTATAAGAGTTGCTAGGGTCATGGTGTCTCTTCACAGCAATAAAAACCCTAAGACAGTACTAATCAACTTATAATTATACCCATAGATTTATGCATCTCTCAACCCTCATCAGAGAAGCTTCTTTCCTCAGTAATTGGTGATTAACACAGAGAACCATAACTGGCAAGATGTAGAGAATAGGAGACTGTGGAATATTCCGCCCTAAATGGGATATCTCTGTAGCTAGAGTTTTCCTACCGGGCCCACAGTCAGGACAAATCTCTCTCACCCGCCAGTCCCACAGCCGCTCAGACCCAACCAAGTAAACACAGAGACTTATATTGTTTACAAACTGTATGGCCGTGGCAGGCTTCTTGCTAACTGTTCTTATATCTAAATTAATCCATTTCTATAAATCTATACCTTGCCACATGGCTTGTGGCTTACTGGCATCTTCACATGCTGCTTGTCATGGTGGCGGCTGGCAGTGTCTCTTCAGCCTTCCACTTCCCAGAATTCTCTCCTCCTTGTCCCGCCTATACTTCTTCCTGCCTGACCACTGGCCAATCAGTGTTTTATTTATTGACCAATAAGCAACATGTTTGACATACAGACCATCCCACAGCATATCTCTATCACACTCCCTTTTCCAAAGGCTCAGAGAGGGGAGGTGGGCACAAAGTCCCACCCCTAGCTGAGGAGCTATGGGCAATTAGTAACTGCTGGGAGAGGGAGAGTCAGTTTTCTTTGAGGATGTGGTCTCTTGTGGGTGGTCCATGCTCCAGTGGAAGGCCACACATCCAAGAGTATATGGGCAGCAGAAACGGACTTGATAGAAAAGAGGAGAAAGAGGAGGAGGATACACAAAATTGGTTAGGTCGGAGGTGAATTTGAGATGAGCTGGGAGGGGTGAGTACCATCAAAATAAAGTGGATGAAATTCTCAAAGACCTAATAAAATCGATGCAAAAGAGGGACCAGGATGCATTACACAGATGTACGAAATGCCAAAGAAGATATTTAATAAAAATTCTAAAAAAAAAAAAAAAAAAATCCCTACCAGAACCCCAGGCTGTGACCTGGTTTGCAATAAAGGTCTTTGTAGAGGCAAAGAATGAAAGGATCCTGAGGTGAAACCACACTGGATCGGTGTCCTTAGAGGCAGCAAGAGAGAAGTTACAAGAACGTAGGGAAAGGCCGAGAGCGATGGAGGCAGGCACAGCAGGAATGTGCTGCCCCAGGCCACAGGACGATTCAAGTCACCAGAACTAGAGGATGAAAGGAAAGCCCTCTAGAGCCTCTCGAGAAACCACAGCCCCGCCACACACTCATCTCAGACTGCTTCCTCCAGAACCAGGACAAAATAAGTCCCTGTTGTTTCCAGAGTCTCGGTTCATTACAGAAGCTGTAGGGAGCTATAACTGTACAGGTCTTGACTGTTGCTGAAATCTTAATCGCTATGTATCATCGTGGGTATTTTCTCAATCATGGATAAAACAAATTACTATCATGTAGAGAGTAAGAATAACACCATGAAAATAGTTCCTTCGTGAGCCGATTTCCTTACAGATGGAGGAACTTAAGTTCAAGAGAGGGCTGTGGAAGACCGGGGAGACCTGATCTAGACCACAGCTGCCCTGGCCTGGGAGTCCCTTGTTTTCTCCTGGGCAGCATGAGGCTTGGGGCTGTCCACGGTGTCTGCCCACCCACTCAAAGAGCAGAGTCATGCTTGGCCAGCAGGAAGGCTGTGCACCCTTCTCATTTCTTCTTTCTGCCTCCCGATTTGGCAATCACAAAAGTCCACTTTTCACCCTCTGATCGCTCCAGAGAAGTAAGGATTTCGAAAGAACAATGTGTCATGTTTTCTCAACCCAGGCCCCCGAACATCCTAGCCCTCCATTTACCACCCACAGCCCTTTTCTCTCCTCCCTCAGGCGTCTATTTCAACACTCCTGGCCGTGCGGCAGCAGGCCCGTCGGATAAGAGCAGGGTGAAACCCGTGGAGCTGGTGTGCATGGAGCTGACATCTGCCGGAGCCAGCATCATGGTGCAGTTCATGGCCTTGGCAGGTGCGTAGTCTTGGACAGGGAGAGTGGGTTGGGCCTCAGGAGCCATGGTGCATGAGGATGTACATGGCCTGTGGTTCCCTCATCCTGTGCAAGGAAGCAAAAGGGCTCAGGAGATCTTTGGTTCATTCCACCTGTCCCTGCCTTCTAGCTAGACTACCCTTTTCAGTCCAAGTGTGTTTGTGTTGTAAGGGAGGAGTTCTTCCATAGGCCCTTTCCTGGAAATGCAGTCGGTGAGCCCCTGCACTGGGTGTCTTTTCCCTCCTGAGTGTTTAGGTCCAAGGAACAGTCATCTTCTCTAACGTTATATTGCTTGTCCTCCATTCTTGGCAGCCTGGGGTGTTCTTACAAAATAAAATATTTTTTATTTATTTCTATTATATATTTATAATTTATTTTATTGTGTATGTATGTATGCCTGCATGAGTTTATATGTACCACATGCATCCAGGTGCCCACAGGGCCAGAAGAGGACATCAGATCCCTTGAATGGAATTATAGGCGGTTGTGAGCTACCTGATGTGGGTACTGGGAGATGAACCCAGGTCCTCTGCAAGAGCAGTAAGGGCTTTTAACCACCACATCATCTCCCCAGCCTCCTGCAAATTTCATGCAGATTTTTCTTTTGAGATTAAAAAGAAAATCTAAGGTTACCAGAAAGGTGGGAACAAATTCTTTGAAGGATCCTGCCAGCCTTAGGTCTTCAAGGCTGCTGGGAACATTCTTAGCCGTGCTCTGGCAAGTGGCGGGAATGTGAATCATTAGGACCAGAGGGACCAGGTGCCAAGCCCATCAGAAGATGGCGTCTCCTGCCCAGCCCTTTCAGATGGACTCTTCCTAGCCCTGGGATGGGTTTTCCTCTCATTCCACAGAGATTTTTTTCCTCTGCATACCTCATTTGTCCACTGTTTTCCCATAATCTTCCTAAATCCACACCACCCTCTAATGCATCTTCGTAGCCAGGAAAACTTTCATCAACTCCTGGGATCAAGCCTGGGTGGAAACAGCCCCTGGCTGTCAGGTCTCGGTGCAGAGATGAACATTTTCCTCCTGGGTCTCCTCTGGAAGGAGAAAGCTTGGTTTGTATGAAACCAACTTTGCTTGGCCACCTGCGCCCACTCTGCCTCTGCCAGCACGTGGGACCTGGGCCTACGGCATTGAGAATGGCATCCTGACTTCTGCTTCTTCTCTTGGATTATCAGGTGTGACGACTCTGTTGATGGCCCAGTGGGGTAAGTGACACCTGTGTTTTAGGCCAGTACTTGTTCCTTCAGCCCATCCCTGTTTCTGTTATACTCCTCCATTCCAGTCACCACACACACACATGTGCACACACACACACATGCATGCACACACACACACACACACACATACACACACTTTGTTTCTGTTATACTCCTCCATTCTAGTCACTACACACACGAGCACACACATGTGCACATACATACACACACACAAACACACACACACACAAACACCTTGTTTCTGTTATACTTCCCCATTCCAGTCACCACACACACATGCACACACAAAAGCACACATGGACACACACACACACACACACACACACACACAAGAGCTCTTGCCAAACCAGAAGAACCAACTTTCAAAGCTCAGCCCCCTGCAATTGTCCTTGTTCCCTAAAAGCCCCACCATTCCTTCTTCCAAGATTTCTGACTCCTCACCCACTAGCTGACTCCTTCCAGGCCATAGAACAGCTGTGCCCTCCTCTCTCGACTCTCCCATGTCTGTTCTCACAGCATCTGCACACTTTCTAGTATGTATCACAGTTTCTATAGTTCTTGCCTTAAACTTTTTCTCCCACAGACTCTGAGCCCAGAGGTAAGGGAAGCTAAGTCCAGCCCTGTGGTTCCAGCCCTGTAGCTCAGTCAGGACATGTGTGCTTGCATTTGCTGATGGTTGTGGAGCAAAGAGAGTCAGAAGGAGGCTCCTACATCAGACAAAAAAGATCTGAGAGATCTCCCAGGCATTTCAGCAACTCAGACTCCCAGGTCCCTTTCCCATCCCACCTACTTGCTGGACATCGGTGGTCCAGGGATGCTGGCCTCTCAGGCTCTCGTTCTGAAGATGCTAAGCATGCTAGGCTTAGTACTGGGTGCTCATCTCCCCTCTTGGTCGCACAAGAGGGATCAGGCAGGAGCCCATAGAAGTAACACATATGGGAGGTAGTGAGGCTAGAGATTTCTCCGAAAGCTGAATGAAGCCCCAGCTGCCTCCAGGCTACATCAGTGTAGCACAATAAGAAGACTTTGTGTGGACTAGAAATTAATGTCTGCAAGCACCCTGGATAGGGCTCACCCTGTGCCAGGACTCATCTGTGAGCTGACAGCCATAGAGTTATCCTATGAGACACAGTGTGTGGGCGGATGTCCTCACTTCAAGAGGAGGAAGTTGGATTATATGATGCGCAGTGGTGAGATGCGGTTCCACGTGAGCCTCCTGATTCCTTCCTGCGTGGCCCCTGGGGTGTCTTTTCTGGCTTGGTCTCCTCTTTCTTCCTTTTGCTATGAGGAGTTCACGAATCCATGTATACCCCTCCTCACAAGCTCCATTCCTGGGTCATTTCTGTCAGAGCTGTTGACTACGCAAAGGTTCCTCTCTTTTGGAGCTGACCATGCGCTCAGGGTTGGGTTCTTCATGGACTAATTTTCACTCACAGTCTCCTTACACCCATTTCCTCCTCCACCTTCTCACCGACACTGGACACACAGAGAGGGACAGCTGGGAGGTTATAAAGAGATCCTGTTGGAAGAAAAGGAACTCCCAGGGCCTAGATATCAAGCTCACCATTCCACCAAGTCCCTGGCATAAAATACCGCCTTGTACATTCCAGAGCCGCTCAGGAAGAGGCCCTGAGTCCAGATGGACTAGGACGGAACAGGAGATGGACCCAGAGTTTGTCTTGACTGGTGCAGGATTGAAGACAACCATTCCTGCTCTCTGATGCCCTGGTCCTGGCTCAGGGCTGCCCTCCAAGGGACCGTCAGCATTTGCCCACTGGGCATAGGGCCTCCCCTGCAGCCTTTCACAAGTTATAAAGACACCAGACACAAGCTACCCTTCCTGCATAGTATAGGCTCTTTACTGGAACCTCAGCCATGACATTGATAAATGTAGGCTCTCTACAAGGAATAACAAATAAATGCAAACTGCTTTAATGGAAGATTAAAGAAACATGAGCCAAGGCCTGTAACTGGAACGGCCTCCCTCTGCTGTTCAGACATTTGCATTTTAATTGGCATTGTGAAGTATTCCCAGCTGTGTTTTGCAGGTCCCACCTCTCTTCCTTTGGCAAAAGAACATGTTATGTTAACTCCCTTTGGGCCTTGTGATGGGGCCGCCTAGGGCTGCCCTGGGTTTCAGGCCCTGGAGCATATAGTCCCTGGCCAGAGGGACCTGGACTCTGAGCCTTGGTTGTCAAGGGGTCAGGAGACCAGGATCCAAACACCCTGCTCTACCCTCTTGAGGTCATGCTGACTGAGAAGTTTCCCAAGCTCATGAACCTCAGTTTGCACAGGGTGAAACCAGCTTGGTAATAAGGATTCTGCGGCTGACAGGTGGCCTGTGGCCCCATGACTAACCTATGTAAATGCTTTCCTAACTGCGGTACTAGCCCAAACAAAAGCAAGCTGTCAGCCCTCAGCCTAGGTATATGAGACACTCAAGGGCATTGTCTACCTGGAGCAGAGACCACCAGTTCCCAAGGGTTCTTCTGACAGACATTCTTTATTCCTCCCCTTACTGATCAGGCTCTGCTGCAAAACTGGTCTGCTACTTCACCAACTGGGCCCAGTACCGACCGGGGGCAGCTCGATTCTTACCCAGGGATATAGACCCCAACCTGTGTACCCACCTCATCTATGCTTTTGCTGGAATGGACAATCACCAGCTCAGCTCTGTAGAGTGGAATGACAAGCTTCTCTACCAGGAGATGAACGGCCTAAAGAAGACGTGAGCCAAAGGGTGGGGGCAGGGGGGGGGGGGCAGGGGTGGACAGAGTGCCCCTCCCCCCCACCCAGAAACCTCATCATCATTGCAACCCTGCCATTGACCTGCTGTGTTGCTGTGTGGTTCTGAGCAGGTGACATGTCCCCCTCCCCCTCTCCGCTTACCTGTGCTTATATATAGAGATAGGGGTAGATGAGAGAGTTGAAAAGGGCCCTTCTGGTTTAAATCTAAGTAAGAACGGGATTGCAGAACTGTTTCCTACTCTGAGAAATTTCCTTCCTCTTGGGCATGCTCTAAAATGTATCCATCTTCAGCTACCTTACAAAGCCCCTCTGAGGACTCTGGTCACTTACTTCCTGAGTTCCCTGTGTATGCGCCCCTCTGTGGTGCTGCCCCAGTTAGACACAGGGTCCTCTGTGTCACACACATCTACCTCAGTGGACTCAGCGCAGCCTGTGTACACAGTGGCATGCTCGGGCCTGTTCCTACTGTTGCTCCCACCTAAGCTCTTGTTAATCCTCTAAGCTGGTGAGGTACAACCTTGCACATCTCTTCTCTTTTCAGGAACCCCAAGCTGAAGACTTTGTTAGCCATCGGGGGCTGGACCTTTGGTACCCAGAAGTGAGTGGACCTGGACAAGTGGGTAGCAGAATCTTTGGATGGGAATGTGGCACAGTGGCAGGCAGAGCCCTCCTCAGGGAAAGTAGGCCAGGCCAAAGCCTGACAAGGGACGGGGTCCTGGACCATGGGGCTTTCCCCCTCTGGTTCTAGGCCCCTCATCAGGATAGGGTGGCAGTGGTGCAGGCTTGGCGCCAGGTTGCCATAGATCCAGTCTTGTCAGAAGATCAGAATCTAAAACAGCGGAGATCTCTGACCGCTCCAGCCTCAGTCTCCTCCTCCACGCAGTGGGGGAAGAGGGGACCAGGGGTCGCAGACAGCATACAGTGTGTTTTCTGAGTGCTGAATGGGATATCTTGTCAGTGACATTGAGCCTGGCTGCCAAATTATTGTCCACTTCTGTAATATTTTCTTATTTATGAAAATAATGAAGCTGGAAATCTCCTAAAAAAATCTAGGATATACAGTTCCCAAAGCTTTATAGAGTTAAAAAATATTTTTGGACTATGAGACCTTTTGAGAATCTAATGAATGCTATGACTCAACTTCCCAAAATAACACATTTTTTTTATTAACATTGTTACGGTTTTTAGCTTGGTATTCTCAGAGACATGGACCGAAGAATTAACACCATTAATTTAATTGAGTTAAAAGTTAATAAAAATAGAATCAAGAATTCTTTGGGGGTCTACCAAAGAGGGAAGATGAGGGAAAGGTGTCCCTGGGGCCAATGTGGAATTCAGACCATCTCTGGACAGCGCAAAGGCTAATCCCAGCACACAGTCCTCCACTTCATCTGCCAGGGAGCTCAAGCAGGGGGTCCCCAGGTTCTCAGATCCTTGTTGGTCTCACTGCTTGCCCCCCTAACTACTCCTCAAGCGTCTGTACCTTTTCTCCCAATCTCATGGAGAGTAGGGGTGGGGGTAGTTCTGATTGACAGTGAGACAGTTCCAGGGGCTTCAGGGAGCTTGGGGCAGCCCTGGTGACATTGACTTTAGGGGTTAGAAAGCACTTTTATTGTTCCTTTCCTTAACTAGGCCCCTAACCTGTCAGCAAATATCCCAGCAGTCATGGGGCAACCATCTTAGAGGCCTTCCTGGTGTAAACACAAGATTGGGATCCTGAGTATGGCCTCTGGTCTAGCCCAGTCAGGTCACACCCCTTCCATCATTTCACAGGTTCACAGATATGGTGGCCACGGCCAGCAACAGGCAGACCTTTGTCAACTCGGCCATAAGGTTCCTGCGCACTCATGGTTTTGATGGCCTTGACCTTGACTGGGAGTACCCAGGAAGCCGTGGGAGCCCCGCAGTAGACAAAGAGAGATTCACAGCCTTGTTACAAGTATGGCTGGGTGGTTCTAGAGTCACCCAGTCTGCCAAGTGACTCAGGGTGGTGGCCCTACAGTGTTTGAGTGCTGCTCTGTCCCCAGGGCCAGCAGCTTCAGACTCCAGAGTGTGAACACCTATGGGGGTGGGGTAAGAGGGTGGGGAGTCCTGCTAGCTCCTGCCTCTGCCTTCATTCTGAATTCCTCCCACAGGACTTGGCCACGGCCTTCCAGGAGGAAGCCCAGACCTCAGGGAAGGAACGACTCCTTCTGACAGCAGCTGTGCCAGCTGGGCAAGACCACGTGGATGCTGGCTATGAGGTGGACAAGATGGCTCTGTGAGTCTTAGGCCGTCTACTTAAATCCCATGTCCTCCAGGGCTGCAGAGGCCCAGGGTGGTTGAGCTTCCCAGAAATGGAGCCGATCTTTGCCTCCAAGATGTGGCTTTCACGGAGGTAGTGGTGACACACGCCTTTAATCTGAGCACTCAGGAGGCAGAGGCAGGTGGATCTCTGTGAGTTCAAGGACAGCCTGGTCTACAGAGTGAGTTCCAGGACAGCCAGGGGTACACAGAGAAATCCTGTCTTGAAAAAACAAACTAACAACAACAACCAAAAAAAAAAAAAAAAAAAAGATGTCTGTTTTCTATATCTGCTGCTCTATTATTACAGACCTTTATGCAGGGGTGGGGGCAGGGTTGTTCTTTTCCTTGGGAACTCACTGTTAAAGAAAGAATACCTTTGGGGCAGGGAGGGAGAGCAAAGCCCTTAAGCATCTCCAAGAATATGGGAGGTCATATGTTAGCTCCATGGTGTGGTCTGTGGAGCTGCAGCCTCTACAACGCTTAAGAGCTAGTGTGGTGATGTGAGTGCGCCTTTATTCCCAGCACTCAGGAGGTAGAGGCAGTTGGGTCTCTATGAGTCTAAAACCATCCTGCTCTACACAGTGAGTTCCAGGCCAGCTACATAGAGAGATTGTGTGTGTGTGTGTGTGTGTGTGTGTGTGTGTGTGTGTGTGTGTGT
>CABHPH010150306.1:33550-44210 GCA_902168325.1 Peromyscus nudipes
TGTGTGTGTGTGTGTGTGTGTGTGTGTGTGTGTGTGTGTGTGTGTGTATGTGTGTATGGGGGGACATTAGAAATTCAGCCTGCTGAGCAAACACCTACATTTTAGTGAGATTCTCAGGGGACTTGTGTAATAAAAGCTTGGGAAACACTGAGCTAGCTTGCTTCCAAAATGGCAAAATCAAACCAGCTTTCTTGCACAGAACAGGAAGCACCTCAGGGTGCAGAAGGGATAGTAAGTAGGGGGAGGCCACCAAAGACAGTGGCCAACCCCAAAGCGCGAATGAGACCGCTGTAAGGGCAAGGGATGGAGAATGTCATGAACAGAGCCAGAAGTGAGCCTACCATCCCTAGCTGCCTCCCCACCCACACCCTGAGGGAAGCATCTCCCACCCATGTTCTCACCTCTTCCTACGCCTCCTGCAGGAGCTTGGATTTCGTCAGCCTTATGGCCTATGACTTCCACGGCTCCTGGGAAAAGACCACAGGACACAACAGCCCCCTCTACAAAAGGCAAGAAGAGAGTGAAACAGCCACGGGGCTCAACGTGGTAAGTGGTCAGCGGGTGAGACAGGGGTCCTCTGTCCAGTAGGACCTGCTCAGTGGCCTCATTTGAACCCCGAGCCCCTAATGAAAAAGGAAAAGCCAGTGAGACACCAGTGTTTCCCTGTTCTCTTTGCTTGTCTCTTTATTCTGTCCTGCTCTCCAGATGGCAAAGCTTCTCCTCTCTGCAGCATGTTAGATAACAGAGCAAGTCACTTTAATGACATCAGACGCACAGGGGACCGATGGGGAAGCCTCCTTGGAACTTGACTCTCAAGCCAATGTGGCTCCCACGTGTTTCACATCCTCATCCCTTGTCCAAGGTTGATAACACCCATGAGAGTGTCACTCGGGGAGGAACTACCCAGCCTCAGAACAGGGCAGGCTGGCCTTAGACTGCAGTTGTAATTTTAACAAAAATCATCAGTAAAAATTCAGTTGTGAAGATTTACCTTTTCCATGTATTATAAATAACATTTTTAAAAGTTCAAAAATAAGACCTTGAAAGTTTGGCCACAGAAAGAAGATAAATGTTGGAGGAAATAAATACATTTAGTTTGAACTAAACATTATACAACAACTCTTTCTCCTGAGAAGTCTGGATACTTTCCATAAGCCCAGTCTATGCTTACAAGTTGAGAATAGCTGGATCATTTCTCTTTCTTAAGACAACCACCACCATGCCCCTCTAAATTAGAATGCCGTTTGCTGTTGGTGTCCTGTATCTCTGGGTTGGCTGGAGTGGGACGTTTTTCTCTCTCTGACTCTTTCATAAAGTTCCTCCTGTGGGCTGGAAAGTCACATCGGGCCTGACTGCTCACCTCATCTGGAAAACAGCGTGGGTTTTCAAGGAAGCTAAGTAGCTCAGCCAAGTGGGAGACACAAGCTGACTGGCACTCAGGGAGGAAACCCCACAGCTTGGTGTTCTCTGGGTTGGAAAAGGAGGTCTTTCCCTTTGACCACAGGTCTTCTACTTGCTGCACTGTGTCTGAGGATTGCTTCGGGCCAGAGGAGTCTCTTGTTCAAACTTATTTTTTTTAAAAGCGCCATTCAAGTTGGCAGGGGGCCCGAGTTTTTCTCTCAGAAAGCTGGGGTTTGATCACGGGTAAATTCTTCAACCAACAAAAAGAAATCAATGCAGTGAAATTGTCCTTTACTCGAGAGGCCTAGACTCACCTCGAGGAAAACAAGCCACAGTCTAGGCCTGAAGGATGACTCTTCATCTTCCAGTACTTATTCAGTATGATGAGATTAAATGTCTCTTCCAGCCATAGGCCTAGGATTACACACCAAGGACCATATATAGGACTGTGGAAAGGCCTTCTTCAGAGGTGGGTGGTTAAACCCTGGGCATGCAGACCCAAGGCCCCGATCTTGTTCTCAGGTGAATTTTATATCTATAATAGGTAACAGAGAAAATGCTCACAACTTCCTGTGTCACATCTGCTAGGTTCCTATACACATCCAGCCCTTGAATTCAAATGGCTGTTTGTATTAGCTTTATTCTAAACACTTTGCTGAGTGAGGCAGGAATTTCTGTCTGCATTCTTCAGAGATGTATTCCAAGCCTCTAGGACAGAGCCGGGCACACAATAGACTATGGGTGACTGTTTGTTCTGAAATGGTTGCCTGGTTCCAAAGCCCCGAATCGGGCTATTGAACCTTGCAGCTTCTCTCATAGGGGTTAGGAGTCTAAGGTGGGAATGAAAGAAGATGGGCATGATGGGATGCTTATGAAGAGCCTTGGGTCCAGCAGAGAAGATCCCCCCCCACACCCCGTTCTCTCTAGAACCCCATTCTCAGGCAATCAGAACTAAGGTAAAGGCAGATTAACCAGGCCCTCCTTCTCTACCAGGATGCTGCTGTGCAGCTCTGGCTACAGAAGGGGATGCCTGCCAGCAAACTGATTCTCGGCATGCCCACCTATGGACGCTCCTTCACCCTGGCCTCCTCATCAGACAACAGAGTTGGGGCCCCAGCCACAGGGCCTGGTGCTCCAGGTCCCTATACAAGGGAAGGAGGGATACTGGCTTACTTTGAGGTAAGAAGGCCTTTAGCTATCCTGAGAATGGTGGAGGGCCAGGGGTTCCTGGAAGGTGAGAGGACTTCTCCTGCAGTTGCTGAGTGAAGGTGGTAAGCATGAAGAATTCTGGCCAAGGGTACTCCATTCTATCCTGGCCATCTTGTGTAGATCCTTAAGCTCAGGTAACTGAACTCTAAATCCACAGTTCTAGGTTACTCCATAGAATCTACTAAGTTCTCTGCTTCCTCAGATGGGAATTTCTCAACCTCTGGCCTCCTCTTGGCATGAGGGGGCAGGTACTGTTAATCCCAAAGATTCAAGGAGAAAGACCACTGACCCAAATAATCATAGCCGAATTAATTAAAGAAAGCTTCTTTAAAATTCGTGCACACAGGCTGCCTTCCCCTAAGGCAGGATTCAAGAGGTCAGCATTAGATCTGGGGAAGATAAGGTTTTTATAGCTCAGGGATAGGGGGGTTTCCAAATGGGGGATTTGTCAGGCAAATAGGTGGGGTTATAGGGGCAGAACATAAGAGTAACAAGTTAGTCATAATGACCTTCTGAAACAAAGACGTGATTGCAAGGTGATCATAACAAGGTGGTCATAACAACCTTTTTGAAACAAAGACATGAACAGACATGATTGCCATTTCCTAGAACAGACAGTACAGAACCATGTGTAGTAAAGGTTACAGGTGGGGCATAGTCCAATCCTTGAGAAATGGAAATTTTATCATAAACAGTAATGCACCCAGTTTGTCTTAAAAGATGGTTTTTAAGCCTAAGGTGGAGGCAAGCTTGTTTATCAGTACCAGCTAGTGTTCTTCTTCCTTCCTAATATGGCTCTGTTCCCACAGGTCTGCTCCTGGAAAGGAAAACACAGAATCAAGGACCAGAAGGTGCCCTACGTCTTCCAAGACAACCAGTGGGTGGGCTTTGATGACATGGAAAGCTTCAGAGCTAAGGTGAGGTCCAGCCCAACTGGGAGGGGGTGGCCCCTGGCAGATCAAAGGCCTGTCAATAACACCAGCACTCCAGCTCTCTTCATGGATGAATATTCCTGTGCTCCAACATTTCTCCCTCTTCATGTGACAGTATTTTGAACATTTATCACCTGTTGATGAAGAAGAGGCACAATGAAGGCTGGGGATGCAGCTCAGTGGTAGAGTGCTTGCCTGGCATGTACAAGGCTTAGGGTTCAGTCCCCAGTATAGAGAAACACATATGCACACTCACTCAGAGAGAGAGAGAGAGAGAGAGAGAGAGAGATATTTCTCTACGTGAGTAGTCCCTTTTGACAAGATTGTATTTTACCAAAATACTAACTTTATAGGCACATGGAAAGAAAAAATACGTGTGGTGGGTGGGACATGTGATTTTATCCAGTCTGTTGGCCAGATTTGGAGCCTTTTCCTTTTTTAATTGCTTTACTTACGGACCCCTTCATCCTGCCCAAAATGGGGTTCCTTTATGCATTTCCTCTTCCCAGAAGAGATCCTTAGCTCCTGAAGAGACAGAGCTACATTTTTTGTCAGCAGGCCTCCTGGGACAGACAGTGGCGGGGGCTTTCAGAAATGCCGATGAAGCGCCCTGTGAGAATCTCGAAAGTGTAGATGCTGTTCAAGGAGATAGGAGGAAGGAGTATGGAGGAAGTGTGCTTGAGGCAAGTCCTAAAGCCTAGAACATAGTCATATAGGGAGGAAACTGTAGGCAGACAGGGTGGAGAAGGAAGAGATGGACCCTGAGAACAGGGTGGGACCCATGAAGGAGAGTAAGGCTAGTAATAGGTCCAAACCACCCTAACCGTTAGCTCTCAGACACACTCCACATCATGGTGCCCCGAATATCTCTGAGGAAACACACAGCCACAGTATATTTCCTCAGGAATCCTGAGGGTGAAGAAGAAATGAAGATATGAAGACAAAGCTTGCTTCAGGACTTTCAGGAAGCTGAGACCTGATTCCTTGTAGTAACTGAGCCTATAACAACCAGTAGGTAATACTTTGATCACCTACATCTGCTCATCCCCCCACCCCCAGGTCAGCTATCTGAAACAGAAGGGGCTGGGAGGGGCCATGGTCTGGGCCCTGGACTTGGACGACTTCTCAGGCTCCTTCTGCAACCAGGGCCAGTACCCTCTCATCCAGACGCTGCGGCAGGAGCTGAGTGAGTAAGGTGCAGGGGACCAGAGGCTGATCTCAGAGAGTGGGGTGCACACCCACCCCTCTCCTAAGTCTTTCTTATGAGGAAACAACTGTGCCCCAATATTGTGATTTCTCAAATTCCATGCACCCCAGGAGCTAAGGAAACTGTTGAAACGATGTACTTTCGCACCCCTTTCCTGTCTCTTATTGGCAATACATGCCAGAGTGTGGTAACAGGGATTCCCTCCAAAGGTCTTGGCCTGGGGACAGCTATGTGCTCTTGCCAAGAAGAAAGCCAGCCCTCACCCTGTTGTGTGGGACCCCCTAGGTGCCCTTCACCAGTATATGGTCAGGTGTCACAGCTGGCGTATGGTCGCCAGCTGCCTTCTGCTGTGTAGCCCAGGTTGTCTTCCAGGCAGTGCCGAGCTGTAGCTGTGGCTGTGGTCTGGATGTGGTGTGTGGGGAGCTGGGCTTCTGCCTCCTGCGGCTGCTGCTGTGTGTTGGCCTGTGGTTTGGAATCTGTTGGGCCAGGATCGGTTGTATCTTCCTTGTCTTCCTAGGTCTTCCATCCACGCCTCCAAGAAGCCCAGAACAGGACACACCTGGACCACACCAGCCTCCTGAGCCAGAGCAGGGACCCAGCCCAGGGATAGATACCTTCTGCCAAGGCAAAGCTGACGGACTCTACCCCAACCCTGGAGAAAAATCCAGTTACTACCACTGTGCAGGGGGGCGGCTGTTCCAGCAGAGCTGTCCCCCGGGCTTGGTGTTCAGTGACTCTTGCAAGTGCTGTACCTGGAGTTGAGTCCCTGGAACTCCGTCCACTCCAGCCTGAGGCCAGACCTGGGATTCCCCGCAACAGCCTGCCTCTGCTTTCCCTGGGGGCTGCAGGCTTCTCCGTTCTTGCTGTGACCCGGCCTCTGCTCAGCTTCCTGGCTTCCTTTTTGTCTCTTCTGGGCTGCCCCTTTACCTGCAAAATAAACTTTTAGTTTTCACCCCTGATGTAGTAACTCAAAGAGGCTAAGGCGTGCTGTTGATTCGGAAACTTCCCTAAGGGACCAAGAGAAGAGGGTGGCAAGCAGCAGGCAAAGGTCAGAGCCAGCAGGTCCATTCAGGATGTGCCAGGCTCTATGAAAGTCTCACCTCACTGAGTCCACCTGCCAGCATACAGGCGACAGCTCCCAGGGCGTGGGCAGGCTGTGCACACCCACTGGTCCTTGTTTCGGGAGCCTTTGGGGAAAGATGCTTAACCTCTGCTACACAGTTATTTCCCCAACGGACACGTGATGGCAGCAGAGAAGAACTTTTCCCAGTTTACCTCTGTCTGCCGCTGGTAGTGAAGCCACCAATCTTGGGTGGACAGAGCCCACCTGCCTGGGCCCAAGCACTCTCCATACAGACCATCTTGGTACTAAGCATTCACTTGGAAATGAAGCCTCCTGGGGGCCTTTCACGCTTCTCATCTCGACCACCACCCCCAGTAGGTAGCAAACACAGAATGATTATTTTACAGGCACCTCAATTGAAGACGGATTCTAGCCAGTTCTGAGTCCAGAACAAAGGCCAAGACAGGCATGTGCCCTGATGACCACCTATTAAAGTGATCTAGCTGGGTAAGGTGTCACATGCCTACAATCTCAGTACTCATGGGGCTGAGGCAGGAGGATTTTGAGCACCAGGGCAGCCTGGGCTATATAATGAGACACTGTCCCAAACAAAAAGAAAAGAGCAAGTGAATAATACACATCCCTTGCAGCTTTGGGTGGCCCTTTGACTGTTGCATTTAAAGAAAATCTTCACGTTCCCTGAAAGTCCACCCTGTCCAGCACTTGCTGAAGCCTGGGGAGGTGACTCGGATGGGCTGTTGGGAATGAGTTAGGTCAGGGAGAGGGTGGTAACTGGGCTCTTGTTGGAGCGCAGCCACAAGGCCCTCAGAACACCTTGCCCACTCCTGCACCCTGCCTGCCCTCCGGCCTTCTGCAGTCCATTCTGCTGCCCAGAACGGCCTGCTTTTGCACATATTCCCTCTGGGCTCTGAACCTGAAGAAATTCCTTAACCGTTTAGAGCAGGGTCCAGGGGCAGCTTCCTTATGGAGGATGACTGAGTGTGGGGATGACTATAAGCCCACCCCGTACTAATGGCTTCAGGTGAGGAAACAGCCTGGGGGTTCCTTCTGTCAGATGGGGGCACTCCTGCTGTCTGGGTGACTGGGAGGGGATATCTGGTGCCTGGTTGAGAGTCAGCATCTGCTGGCTAAGAAGCCAATACACTCCCATGTCAGTACAATACACCCTCCTGAGTGTTCAAATGGCCAAAGTCCTCCCAGACAGCAAACCTTTCGTCTGAGCTAGTTTTATCCATAGGGAAGTATGGCCCATGATCTTCATGATCCCAGACCAGGCAGGTCACCTCTCACTCAGACATGGCTTTTCCCTGCTCTCTCTGCTCCCTGACTCTCCTCCCTTCTCTAGTCCATCTTCACACCCAACCAGCTTGATCTTTACAAATCAGGGATCTAATCCAATCACTTCCCCTGCTTAGAAATGACTAATAGCTTTCCCAACCTAAGGAATAAGGTCCCTAACAGCAGCTGCAGCAGCATTGAGACCCTTGTCAGGCCCCGGCCTCTTTTCCCAATCTGATCTCCTCTTACCACGAGTTCCATCCCCTAGCACCCAGTTGTCAATGTTAACCTCAGCCAACCAGATCCCAGTTCGGCACCTCCAGGCGGCCCCCTCACCCAGCTTACCCAGGGGCACCCCCTTTTCTGAGTGGATCTTTCTGAGTCTGGAGCACTCAGTACACCCAAAGCCATTTGTGTTCATGCTGAGGTTTCTACCTCCACTGTGGGCTCTGGGCCCGTGGCCCCGTGTCCTCCACTACAGCTGCCTCTCTCCCCACAAGCCAAGCACCTGTAACATCTCAGTCCTGGAGTCGGGTGGCACATGGGGGTGGGGCAGTGTGCAGTTCGGGGTGGGGGTGGGATGGGGGGTAGTGCAACATGTCCGGGGCTGGGCTTTCCAGGGCCAATATCAATATTCAGCAACAGTGAGGAAATGGGACCCTTTCAGGTGATAGTGTGTGCTACAAAGGACAGCCTGTGTGGCTGGAGACTGGAAGTGGCTGTGGGTGGGACTACTATACGGTGTGGTTGGAAAGATCCCTCAGCGGAGGTCACTTCCTAAAGTCCCAAAGACTTGCTCATATCATCCTCAGATGGTGGGTCATTGTGAGTGGCCCGCTCTTCCCTGGCTGCTTGGTTGACTCAGTTCAAAGGCCAGCGCCCCTGTCTTGGTTCTCCTCATTCACCTTGCCCTGGCCCTGGTCCTCCCTCTGGCGTGATGCCGTATCCAAAATCCCAGTTCAGTGACTGCCATCATGACCTCGTGCCCAAGTCTCCCAGAACAATGCCTATTTCTCTGAATCTTAGGCCAACTGCCATCCCAGTTCTCACCTTATTGGTGGCCTTGTGGGTAATAAGAGGAGTGGTCAGGGCTTTGTGTCCCTGCCGCAGTCCAGGCCAGATCAGTCAGTGCTCGGCACTCGGGGCTCTGCACAGTGTGGCTTATCACCACCACCACCCCCCTTAGCCACTCCAGGCTGCACTACAGGGCAAGTGTCTTACTCTGGCTCCCTCCATCCTTGACAGTCTAGTCCCCCACACAGAGTCAGCCTTGGGTTGTCTCCTGTAGGACCTTCCCATGGGCCTTGGCACATCAGAGATGCTTCCTGCCACCCTGCAGCATGGCCTGCCTCACTCATGTCTACAACTGTGCTTCTCGACAGACAGTGGACTCTGCCCCCAGATCTCAGGCTCCTCAGAACACAGACACTGGTTCTCTTCTTCTGTTGTTCATGCTTGAGGCCCAGTAAAAATCAGGTCATTTGTTTCCCGTTTTTAAATATTTTAGTATTTAATCATGTATTTTATTTTTAATTTAATTATATAAATTCAAATACTACTTCATTTTCATATAGTCCAGGCTGGCCTTGGTCTTAGTAGTGAAAGATAACCTTGAACTTCTGATCTGCATCTCTTCTTCCCAAATGCTGGGATTCCAGGTGTGAACGGCCACACCCAGTTTGTGTAGTACTAGAGACTGAGCACCATGCCTTGTGCATACAGGACCAACCCTCTGCTGAGGACTGCTAAGCTAAATTCCCAGCTAATTTCCTTCCCTGTTTATCTTCATGTACAGAAATCAGTTCTGCACCCTACAGAATTCCCTACTGAAGGACCATTGCACGACGGGGCACTGCCCTCCAAAGCTTACCTATTAAGCATCGTTTGTCCTTTAATGCCAGCATCCAGTTGCTAGGAATGAACATTTCTTCCCTGCACGGGGACCGTACAAGGCAGGGATGAGTCACGTGGTAAATATTTACGGAGTGAACCCAGTTCCTTTAACACTCACATGTCCCTATAAAGTATCATCTATCATCCTCTGGTCCCAGGGCCAATGTGTGCAAAGCTGGTGTTTAGATAAGACCCACAGCCTAGGTTTGTGCTCAAACCACTGTGGACATTTCCTTCCTGGGTGAAAGCCCTCGCAATGCAGTTGCCTCCTCTACCCTCTGTGATGGACAGACCCAAGGTATGTGTGCTGAGCATCTACACTGTACTGCCCATGCATCTGTGTTGGGCTATCCATACATTACTGCGTGCCTTGATTTCTCTCTGTCACTTCTACAGGGCCTCACATGCGGGCACAGGTTCCAGGGCCATGTGCAAGTCAAGATCATGAGGGAGTCAGGGCCTGCCCCAGATCTACCTGTTGCCCCCTGTCCCTCTCCTGTCTTTAAACCACAGCTCTTTCCTCTATAAAGTCTGATTATACAGATGGCCTGGGCATATAAAATTAACAAAGCTTGAAAACTCTAAGTATTTCTTGAGCATTTACCAGGTGCCAGCAGCTAGCTGGGACTGGGATGGGGTTTACAGGAGTGAGTCCTGCCTAACAGCATTTGCCATTGACGGGAGGGTCAGCGAGCTGCAGGGCTGTTACCTCCAACAGTGGGGAAGGCCAGTTCCAAATGGAGGGGAAGACTTCATCTCTCATACTGTGTACTGCTGCAGGCTCATGGGGATAATAAGGGGCAGGACTTACTTGTAATTATTTAGTTCTCTACATACAAGGAATGCTGTGGGATAATGCTTTTGTACATTGGTTTAATAAAACTCTGATTGGCCAGTAGCCAGGCAGGAAGTATAGGTGGGATAGGCAGACAAGGAGAATTCTGGGAAGAGGAAGGCTGAGTCAGGAGATGCCAGAATGCTATCCAGGGAGCAGCATGTAATGGTATACAGGTAAAGCTACGGAACACATGGCGACATATAGATTAACAAAAATGGGCTGAGTTTGAGTGTAGGAGCTAGTCAGTGGTAGGCCTGAGCTAATGGCTGCACAGTTTTAATTAATATAAACCTCTGTGTGTTTACTTGGGTCTGAGCGGCTGCAGACTGGGCAGGACACAGGAAAACCTTCAGCTACAAAAGTGCCTTCTTATCTTCCTGGGTGACTTCCTGCTCCCGTTGCCTGAGAGAGACATCCCTCCTCTCTTTCTGAAGTTTAGCAAGCATCACTCTTAAACCAGCCTTATTCTCTGTAGCTGTCAGACTACCTGTTACCTCCACAACCATTTTAACATATAAAGTAGATAATGCAGCCCAGGGTGGCCTCTGTACCCAGGCTTGAATTGTTAGTGCTGGACTTTGTGGGGGTATTGTGTTCCCCAAAATATTGTGTATGCTAATAAACTTATCTGGGGTCAGAGAACAGGACAGCCACAATATTAAACATAGAGGTTAGGCAGTGGTAGCATACGCCTTTAATCCTAGCATTCCAGAGACAGAAATCCCTCTGGATCTCTGTGAGTTCAAGGCCACATTGGAAACGGCCAGGCATGGTGATACACACCTTTAATCCCAGAAAGCCACACCTTTAATCCCAGG
>CABHPH010150306.1:49210-60988 GCA_902168325.1 Peromyscus nudipes
TTTGTTTGTTTTTCAAGACAGAATTTCTCTGTGTAGTTTTGGTGCCTGCCCTGGATCTTGCTCTGTAGACCACACTGGTCTCGAACTCACAGAGATCATCCTGGCTCTGCCTCCTGAGTGCTGGGATTAAAGGCGTGTGCCACCAGGCAAAATATCTTTTTCTAAGTCAGACCCTTGGGAGGCAAAGATGGGAAAATCACGGGTCTACATAAAGATTTACACCAGCCAGGGCAACACAGCAAGACCCTCTATCAAAGACCAAAACAGCCCAAAAAAGAAAAAGAAAAAAGAAAATTTTCTCTAAATTCAAAGAGATTTTTCTGTATTCTAACAGTTTTTTTTTCTTTTAAGGCTTAATCCTTCTGAAATTGACATTTGTAGATGCTGTAAGGTAGGGTCCTATTTTACTTTCTTTTTCCCAGCACCATTTAGTAGCCAATCTGCCCCTTCCCTACTCTCCTGTGCTGTGCAGCATTTCTATATGTGAAGGGAATCTCTGAGTTCTCCTAATCTAGAGTTTTCTCTGCCCCAGGACCTCACTCATCTGTGAAACTGGACGGAAAGTTTTAATGCCCACAACAGGAAGCTCTTCCATGGAGTCTTAGTTTAGGAATGCCTCAGCTGCCCTCAGCACTTATTTCTCCACAGAGATATTAGAATCATCTTACTAAATTCCATTAGAATGTCTTTCCAGGCTTGATCAGAACTGCATTTTACTATGTACCTATTTGGAGAAATCAGTATCTTTTTGACATTGTACCTCCCTAGCTGCAGCCATGAGGTGTTTCTGTGTTCAGCTGTCATTTCACAACATATTTTAATGAAATTTTATAATATTCTTCTTAAATATCTCACACATTATTTCTAGGTTTAAGTTTTGATTCTTAACTGTAAATTTCATCCTTCATAAAAGTTCAACTTTCAGGGCAGATGTGGTGGTGCATGCCTTTAATCCTAGCACTTGGGAGGCAGAGGCAGGCAGATCTCTGAGTTCAAGGCTAGCCTGACCTACAAAGGGAGTTCTAGACAGTCAGGGCTACACAGAGAAACCTTGTCTCGATAAAACAAAAGAAGCAACACAACAACAAAAAAGTTTAACTTTCTCTTTAACTACTGCAGGAGCATGGTGTGGTAATGTCGCTGACTTTTGTGTATTAACATTGTATCTAGCAACTTTTCCAACTCTCTAGTTTTTTGTTTTGTTGTGTTTCATTTTTGAGGCAGGTCTCAGACTTCTCTGGGATTTACACCCCTCTCCCTCTCCACCTCAGGCTCCTGGCATACACTACCACACTCAGCTTTCTTTCATTAGTTCTGCTAATTATGCTGCAGTTCTGCCTAGTGTTCGACATAGACAAGCACATCGTCTGCTCTAGCACATTTCTTTTCTTTTGTCCCAAAGCCTACGCTATGCCTTTTGCCCATTTTCTTGCCTGCTGATTATAGCAAGCTCTCCAGGACGCGCTGAATATTGGCAGCAACACAGGCACTGTTGTCTTGTTCTTGCTCTGAAAGAGGATATTCTCAATGTTTCAGCATTAAACACACTATTTGTTGTGGAATTTGTTGGGTTTGTTTTCACTTTCGAGACAGAGTCTCATGTAGCCCAGGCTGGCCTCAAACTTACTCTGTAGCTGAGGATGACCTTGAACTGGTGATCCTCCACTTTATGACTCTACTTCTCAAGTGCAGAGATCTGAGATGTGCACCACCGAGCGCAGCTTAATACGGGTTCCATCAGACCAAGGAAGCTTCCCTCTGTTCCCACTTTGCTAAGGATTTTCATGCGCATGGACAAGAATTTGTCAAATATTTATTTAAAGATTTCTTGTTTTACTCTACTAATAAAATAAATTATTATCAACTATTCTCCCTCTTAAATTATGATACTCCTAGGATTATTCTAGCTTGGTCATGTTCTAATACAGGCATTTAGGTACATTTGCAAGATTAGATGAATGTATTCTTTTCCATTTTTGCACATGTAAATTACTACATAAAGTGGAACTGCACACTTCTTACACTGTGGGATAGCCCTGCTGCCCCAGCCAATGTCCCTGACAATAAGAAACTAATGTGAGTTTTAGGGCCCTGCTAGCCTCATAAAATGAGTCAGGAGGTTGTCTCTTTGCCTTCTCTGGGGACTGTGTCAAAAAGACTTGGTAGCAGTTACCAATAAAGCCATCTTGGAGTGATGCTTTATTTTAATTTCAGTTTTTAATTAAATGTTTTTGGTGGCTACAGGACCATTGTGTTTTAATTAAATGTTTTTGGTGGCTACAAAACCAAGTAGGCTGAGGACTGAAGCTCTTTATCTTTTTGACGATCCTCCCTTCCCAGCCCTAAGGGACCTGGGAATGACAGGAGGCAGCCTCAGAGCTCTTGTTTAATTCAGAACTCAGTGCCCCTGAATAAGCTATAGTTAGGGAGGGTGCTGGCTAGCTCTCTCTTCCATTTGTCCTTCCCAAGGGTCCCCCAGGAGGGTTGAGTTGGGTGGTGTAGATCTGCAGTTTTCCCAGAGGTCACTAGAGTGGACCCAGACAAGTTCCCACAGACAGCTAGGGCCCACCTAAGGCAGTTTTTATCTGGTGCGCTGTCCTGACTCCTGAACTAGAGGGATGCATAGTTTTCCCGAAATCTCTTGAGGCCCCAGCTCAGTAAACCACCTCTGCCTTCCTCCTTCCTTCCTCCTTTGCTTAGACCCCCCCAACCCCTCCCCATGAGGCCACAGACTCAAGTCACTTTTCTATATATGTAAGGCTCCAGTGTGGGAGAGACCTGCATGTATGTCCTTGGACTCTATCACTTGGTGTCATTGAGTTTGGGGACCTAGAAAGGACTCTGGGGAAAGAGCTGCACCGTCAGCCAGCAGAGGGGAAGAACAGGAATGGTGACCACGTATTTTAGACGTCACAGTCTCTAAAAGGCTGTGTAGCACAGCGTCTCAGGCGTGGAAGGAGTCTGAAGGCTCCCGAGATCCCTCTTCTACTGTGTGCCTTTTCTGAGTCTTTCCCCACGTTGTGCAGGGTGTTTCTACCACTAAGAGGCACTCTTTCTGCTTCTTCAACTTTCAGGCTAGCAGGAAAGCCCACTCCCCTGAGTCCAGAGCCTGACTCGGACAGAAGATAGACTTCTCTTAATTCGTCCGGCTATTCGGGCAACACATATTTTCCAGACATACCGGAAGGAGAGAAACTCCACTCCAAAGACCCGCTATCACGTTTCTTTTGAGTTGCTCCCCATTTGCTCAGGGTGTGAGTGGGGAGGGAGTGGACAGACATTCCAGGCATGATCGCCCTCTTTGGCCCCCACCAAATGGCATGGAAGATCTTGGGAGCTTAGAATGGCCCCAAATCCACTCCAGTCCCTCCTTCTGCATGTTCTTGCCATGCCCAGCTGTCACCCAGACCAATAATAACCTGAAGAGACCGAGCAACCAAAGCCTAGGCTTAACCAAAGACATCCTCCCGTCCTCACACCCCATCCTCCCCTCCATTTCTTGGCAACCACACTCCATGGTGGGGCACTGAGGGGACTGCCTGGGAAGGAGAGGTGTCTAGAGACACAGGGCTCAGTGACCCAGTGGCCATCACTCTTGCCCCGATCCCTTGGTCTTCACTTTCTTCAGAGTCAGAGCATCTGGGCTGAGGGGGAGCTAGCCCACCCTAAGGAGTCCAGATCTGGCAGGTAGCGATCGGGTCTTCTCCGAGCCTCCTCATCACTATCTGATCACTTACTCCTCACAGTCCGAGGTGGTGTTCAGTTTGAGACCCCCACACTGGCAGGAGTTTTTGTGGATGCCCTTACTTCGATATCCACAGGGGTGCAAATCCCCACCCTGCTCATATTTGAAAGCGGCTCTCAGTACGTCACATGCAGCTTATTTAGACCAATGCTGAAGTCCTGGGCTGCCTTCTGCGCACAGCCCAGGCTTCATTCACCCTACCTGCCACCCTGAAGAACAGACCTTGAGAAAGAAAGGATTTGGGTCAGGGACCCTAAAGGTCAGAGTACTGAAAGAATGTCACCCTGCTGTGGCTCTACTGTGTGACCCACTGGGTGTGTAGGAAAGTTCACTTTGCCTTTTCTTACTGTGTTCTTGTGTGACCCAGAGCAAGTCACTCCTCACTGGAGTCAAGTGGGCTGGTGACCATAGTCAGCCACTACCGTCACTAGATGTCCACTCCCAAGAAAGAAGAATAAAAGGGAAATAGACCCCATCCTCCACTTGATGCACCCAGTTTTCCCAGCCAGAAGGCCCCTTTAAATGAGAGCTGAGTGAGATGGAGGAGGCTGGGTCCAGTCCCTGGCATCTGCACACACTGGAACGCACACAGAGAACACTGTCCTCTCTTGGGCAAGCACAGGGCCCACAACAATGGGAGGGCAGGTGTCTAATGTCGCCCTTTGCCTCAGGGCCTGCTTTACCAATTACTCAGGCCTCTGTTTCCACCAGTGACCTCAGCGCTACTGTCTCGCCCGTCCACCCTGTGGATGTCACTTCTGCAACAACGGCTCCCACAGAGCTAGCCAAAGGTAGCCAGCAGTGGGACACGACATCCAGGCTGGATCCAGAGCATCTCTGGGGTGACTCAGAAGTTACTGGCCTTTGGAGAGCATCCCGAGTGCCCCTTCTCAGCCTGCTGATAGAGAGATGTCTCCAACCCAGCAAGCCCCAGATGCCTGGAGACAAAATCTTTCTAATCCTTTAATCCAGTGGTGGGAGCCATTTTCTATTAAGAGACTGTGACTTCAGTGGAAAAAGATAATCATCCTGGGCCATACCTTTGTACAAAACCACTTACATTTTGCTACAGATGCTGCTCTTTTAATTAAGAGAGACGTGGAAAACATGAAAACGCTTGATTTTTAAAGCAAGGCAAAAAAAAAAAGTACAAAATAAACATGAGCGATGCTGTGTCTAAAATATCTTCCAGATTTGGGGCAGTTGAGATGCTGTAGCTCGAAAGAATGTGAAGCGGGGAAGTGAGAAATTGTGGCAGAAAAAGAAAGGGAAAGGTGACGGAGGGGAGGAAGGGTAGGGTGGGGTGGGGTCAGGGGGAATACATGAGAGCAAGAAAGAATGGAGAGCTGGAGGACTCCACGCTCTAGAGCAGTGGTTCTCAACCTGTGTTAAAGGGCCGCGGCATTAGGAAGGCTGAGAAGCACTGCTCTAAAGGATGCTCTCACCCCAGCCTCTCCCACAGTGTCTGGTTTTCTGACTGTTACCTGAAACCAATCAGAAAGCCAGCGTGGTGAAGTTAGTTCTTAGACCACTTAATCCTCACAAGAACTCTAAAGATTAAGGTTTTATTTTTTTCCCCACTTAAAAATTTTTTATTACGAAATAGCACATCCACAAAAGCACAAAAACATACAATTGAAAAAGAAAAGAGTCCGCCCAGCTTGAGAAAGAGCAGTGGCCATTCCTCTGAAAACCCCTTTGCACTCCAAGGTCGTTCTCAAAGGAGCCACTAACTGTGATCTGAGATTAAGGGGTTTTGTTATTTTTGTTTGGTTTTGATTTGGTCTAAGGTTTAGGTTTTTTGGTTTGTTTTTTTTCGTTTTTTTTTCTTTATTAAGAAATCTTCCACTCACTCTACATACCACACGCAGATCCCACCTCTTCCCTCCTCTCACCCCCCAGTCCTCTCCCCCAAGCCATCCCACATCCCCCCATGCTGCAAATAAAGGTCTCCCATGGGGATTCAGCAGAGCCCTGCACACTGAGCCCAGGCAGGTCCAAGCCCCTTCCCACTGCACCAAGGCTGCGCAAGGCATCACACCACAGGCACCAGACTCCCAAGGGTTTTAGGTTTTTGAGACTGGATTTTCCTATGTAGCTTGTGCCTGCTGAGTCATGGGCCACTGGGCCTGGGCCACTACACCTCCAAGATTAAGTATACACATGCATAAATTAAGGCCCAGAAAATTTGCTCAAGTTCACAGACAATTAACAACAATGGGGTGGGTGCTGGAGAGATGACTCAGCCATTTAAAGCACTCACTGCTCTTCTAGATGGTCAGAGTTGGACTCGCTGTGCTCACATCAAGTGACTTACTACTCTTTGTAACTCCTGCTCCAGAGGCTCTGATGCCCTCTTCTGGCCTCTTCAGTGACCTGCACTCATGTGCATGTACACACAAAGAGACAGTTAAAAAAAAAAAGACAAGTCCTCTTCTAAGGCAAAGCTTTGACTAGTCTCTGACCCACTTCCTGTTGGCCCCCTCCCTGTGAGCAGTACACACACACACACACACACACACACACACACACACACACTTGAGCACGCATGTGCCCCTCTTCTGGAACTCATTCAGTCACCCATGTCTTCTTCCCACCTTCCCCTACCTCGAAGCTTTATCTGTCTGTCCCTCCCTCTGGACGATCCCTTTGCAGACCTTCTTTGGCCCAGCAGTTCACCCTGTGGGTCACTTACTAGAGAGGCATCCCAGTGCTGACACCCCACTCCAGTTTATTTTCAGCCTGGGACTCTCTGCTCTGCCATGATTTCCCCCTTGTTGATGACCTTTCACTTTGCCTGAAGAAAGTTCCCATGTAAGCAGAACTTCATCGGCCTCCTTAATTACTAGGTCCCCAGGGTCTCACTTCCCTTCTAGCACATGGTAGATGCTTAAAGTGTGCTCGCTGGAGACTGGGATCAGAGCACTTGCTTGGTAGGCAGAGGCTGGCGGACCACAAGTTCCAGGCCAGCCCGTGTTTCATAGTGAGACCCTGTCTTTAAAAACAAAACAAAACAAAAAAATAAATTAAATTAAAATTTAAAAAGTACGTGGTCTGGAGAAATGACTCAGTAGTTAAGAGCACTGGGTGCTTCTCTAGAGGACCCGGGTTCAGTTCTCAGCACCCAGATGGCAACTCACAACTGTTTGTAACTCTAGTTCCAGGGGATCCATGGCACCAGGCATGTGCACGGTGCACATATATATGCATGCAGGCAAAATATCCCCACACATAAAATAAAATACTTGTTGAATGAATGAATAGGCTTCTCTCTAGAGCAGGTCTGGTACAGACCCTGCTCTTCGCTATCCAAAGAGCATTTTCACAGAAAAACAATAATCACGCAGTGTGCTGCATTTCCCACAGAAGTTCTAGTCAGAACTCATCCCTTGCACAGAAAAGACCTTGGCTGAGGCTCCAGGAGGTAAATGAGATGTGACTGAGGCTCAGGGCTTGATCTCCTGGAGTTTATAGAACACACAACCACAAAGGATTGTAGTTCCCGATGAAATGAGCCATAAACAATGAGAAAGGAAACAAACCAAATATGTTCAAAGGAGAGAGAGAGAGGCTGGCTGGCTGGGTGGCCGGTGGGGTTTTCACACAGGGTGCTTGTTGGTGTTGAGCTAGGGCTCTGAATGAGGTTCAGCTCACAGTAGTTCCAGTCAGTAACCATGACCTCAAGCCTGAGTCAGGCCCCCCTAGGGTGTGTTCAAATTGGAGGGCTCGGAGACTGGGGAAGTACAGACAAGGGGAGCTTATGCTGAGTGTGGCCGAGGAGAGCCAGCTGGAGCCCTCGGCTGACTGCAGCTGGCTAGAGCCGCTCAGAAGGGTGGCAGGCACATCAGCGTTAACCTGCTTTTCTCTGTGAATAGTTCAGTGCCGCCCGAGGATTCCTCCCTTTTCTTCAAGTAGTGTGAAACCTAAGAGGGTCAACAAGCATGATTTCGAAATACCAGGAAGTGAAGCAACTGTTTTTAAGAAAACATCCCGCCTTGATGAAGGCAAGGCTCCAAGCTGTGTCTATGTGCCTGTCACAGTAATCCTGGTTGTAGAAAACAGTTCTGCTCAGGAGGCTAGCTTGTCCGGGAAGGGGTGGAGACAAAGATCTCAGGATGGAGATGGAAATGAAGACAGGCAGGGCCACGGGACTGCTGGGGGAGGGGGAGCAGGGGAGGTGAAGAGCTGCTGGGGAGCACCAGGCTTCTTGGGAGAACTGGAAGCTGACCACCTACAGGGAGGAACACAGCATGGGAATTCCCGGGGACTCTGGGTATCTCCGGGGAAGAGTCCCGGTCTGGAATAGTTACCAGCCTCTGCATCCTGATTCCTATCTTTCCAGTCCCATGATCCCTCCCACACGTTAGGCCAGCTTGGAGAACCAGGGGCCACAGACATTTTTGGCTGCTTCTTTTTCCTGAACCCACACCCAAAAATCTTTACCTCATTGTATTGTAATTGTGGGTTCATACAACTGTCGCCTGTATAGACTACAAGCCCCTAGAGGGTCCTCCTCCCTCCATGTTACCTGCTCTGGCCCCACCCTCCCTCACTTCCAACACCAGGAGCGTTTGGAGTTGAATGAGGGCCCTGTGGATGTGTCCCCGCCTCCACTTGGTCTCTAAATGGCACTCCTCAGCCTTAGTCTGGGTGTTGTTCTCTCCTCAGGAGCTCTTGTCCTTCGGATGGCTTAAAAAAGCATCTTTATGCTAATGACCCCGTGTGTACCTACCTCCAACTTAAGCATCCCTCCTAAACTCAGATGTGCAGTTACTCTGGCCCATTTGCTCCGTCTGTGCAGAGGAAGCAGCAAAGCATTCACCTTTGGTGTGCCTGAGATGGACCTGACTCTAAAGCCACCTCTGGTACCCTCCTCCAGAAACATTCCATAACCTGTCCTTGCTGAAGGTAGGGCCCTAGGGGTGCTCCTGGCTCCTCGTTAGTTGTTCTTTACAGCCAACACATTACTAAAATTGTTGATTGTCCCTTTAGTAAACATTCAAGGATGCCCAGTTACAGTCTATGAGCATCTCTCTGCCTCCACCCTTTCAGCACAGAACAGGTGTTGTGGTCTGAACAAGACCCCCATAAGGTTCATATATTTGAATGTTTGGTCACCCAGGAGGGGAACTATTTGGAAGTATTAGAAGGACTAGGAGGTGTGGCCTTGTTGGAGGAAGTGTGTCACAGGAGGTGGGCTTTGAGATTTCAAAAGCCCATGCCAGGTTCTTTCTCTCTCTCTCTCTCTCTCTCTCTCTCTGCCATGGATCAGGATGTAGCTCTCAGCTACTGCTCTAGCACCTGCCTGCATACTCCCATGATAAGAATGGACTAACCTCTGAAACTGTAAGCAAGTTCCAATTAAATGCTTTCTGTTATAAGAGTTGCCTTGGTCATGCCTCTTCACAGCCACAGAACAGTGACTAAGACAATAGGCTCCCATGCCTCCTGTCTGGGCCTTGTTAATTGCTGTTTGTAGCCCAGTGTAGCTGCGCATGCCTGCAGTCCCATCTACTGGAGAGGCTAAGTGGGAGGATCAGCTGAGCCCAAGGGTTCAAGGCCAGCCTAGGCAATATAGCAAGAACCCAGCTCAAAAACTCCAAATTAGTTCTTCATACTCTGACCTTTTCCAGTTCTGTCACTCTGTCCATCTTCCACAGGTAGCAGGAGTGACTGTATATGTGAATCTTACCCTGAACCCCCACTTAAACATTCAAGGATGCCCAGTTACAGGATGGACAAGACCCCTCCCTGGTTACCAGGGCACCATGACCCAGACCCTGCTTTTCCCCCGCCCTGCCCCTTGCCTCTCTGGGCTCCTCCATCCACTCTGGTCACAGCTCTCTGCTTGTGTGTTCTTTTCCCTCTAGGACCTAGCCTGTGGTGTCCTCCATCTGGACCACTTTCTCCCTTCTGGGCTAATCCCCAAATCCCTCAGATTTCACCTTAAGCCTGCCTTCTGGGAGAATCCTTCCTAACTACACAAATCCTCCACCAGACTTAAGTCCTGCCCCAGCTTAGCCAAACCCTGGGCACCTAGTAGGGCTCAGCAAGTCTCTCCTGAAGGAATGAATGTGCACAGCCACTGGTCCAAGGGGACTCCCGGGAGCCACCCCCTTTCTCCTCCTAAGCTAGCAGGGATGTGCCCACCTCCTCCCTTATCTGTGGATTTTCTCAAAACTGCCCCAGCCAACACTGTACTTCTCTCTCCTCCAAAACTGATTCAGGAGCGGACAAGCTGCTCACCCACTTCCTAGCTGTCCTGCTCAGTTTCTAGATTTAAATGCAGGTCACTGCAGGGGAAGAGCAGGGAGAATGGAAAATAACCAACAACCAATGGGAGAAGTGGTGGACTCCCGGGGCTGACGGGCTCCACCGGCCACATCCTCAGTCTATAGTTAGTCTCTGACTTCCTTTCTTGGCAAGAGCGGCGCCGGTTATCTAGGGCAGTCCCAGTTTCAGAGCCTATTGTCTGAAGTGTCTCCTGGACTCCCCTCCTTCTCACTCCGTCTTTTTTCTCTTGCTCCCCCACCCCACCCCCGTTTCTCCCCTCCAGGAAGCACTACAGGACGCGAGATCTGTGTGGAAAGAGCCTGATCTGGTTTGAGCCTCATTCTTCCACATAAAATCTGCATGACTTTGAGAAAATGACTTATCTTTCCCGGGCTTCATTCTGCTTACCTGTAAGAGGGGGAGAATGGCAACAGGATTTGATGGGGGGCATATCTGGAATAATGTCCTGGTACCCATAAAAAGTCACTTCTCTCCCTTCAGGGTGGATAAATGGTGTGAAGTCGTTTTTCAGAAACTCAAGCACATACACGTGTATACACACACACACATCACTCACACCCTCCTGGGCTGCAGTGAGGTGATGCTTAAACAAACAGTATAATCATTCAGCTGATGTGACTGTCAGGTGATTGCTCTAATGTCCGCCTTGTCCTGTGACCTGGGAGGAGAGTCGGGTCACGTCTATAGTTCCCGCTCCATGAGGCGTCCCCAGGCTCTGAAGACTGGCCTTAAGCAGATGGGAGAGTGTTCCTTATCTCTTGGGCTCCAACTCAGGATCAGGGTGTGTCTGCTATCAAGCAGTCCCTGGAAAGATGGTTCTTGGTGTGCAAACAGCTCAGAGCACTGGTTGTCTGGCCCTTTCCCACAATCACTCTGACCCACTCCCCTCAAGACTTCAGAATGCCCTGACCCAGGCTCATCACTGAAGACTTGAAGGACCCCCAGCTGCCCTCAAGACCCCCTTAGTAATGACCCCTCAGAGGACAGAGCAGAGTCACGCAGTCCATCTACTTTTGTGGGGATTTTTAATTCACTGACAACCTGGGCATTCCTGCCAAGTCCATTCATAAAAGGAGCTAGCACTTTCCCCAGACCATAAAGGCATTACCCTCCTCAAGGGAGTGCTCCTCAGGATAAGCCACTTTCAATCTTGTCCTTATCCCCTGGACTATCTCCATCTCTGTCTCCATCTTCACCTCATTTACCAAATGGATCCTAGAGTCTAGGCTCAAAGGCCAGCTGCAGCAGACTCTGCCATCAGCAACCAAGGGACATGGAACCGTCACCTGTCCTCTGTCAATGCTGAAAGCAACCTGTATTAGTTTCTTCTGCCTGCTGTAGCAAACTGTCACCAACTTTGAAGGTTTTAAACAACACAAATAATAATATCCTAAGCTCTAGGGATCAGAAGCCCCAAATAGGTCTTATGCAGTCACAGCAAGGTATCAGCAGGACTGCATTCTCTCCGGAAGCCTCGGAGTGGAAGTCATTTTTGTGCCTGTCCCCCTTCTAGAAGCTGCTGCATTCCTTTTTCCATTGTGGCTCTTGGCTCCATCTTCAAAATAATTCCCTCCGATCTCTGTTTCCACTGTCTCTATCCCCTTTCCGTGTCTGGCCCTCCATAATTCCTGTTATTAACCCATCTAAAATAATCTTCCCGTCTGTCTTGGTTACTTTTCTACTGCTGTGACAAAGCACCAAGACCAAGACAACTTATAGAAGAAAGAGTTTCTTGGGGG
>CABHPH010150307.1:0-40987 GCA_902168325.1 Peromyscus nudipes
GTCTCAGGAGGCTACAGTGGAGGTGCACAGGACGTCAGCATGTCCAACAGGAACAGGCTCTGATGGCTGTGATGGTGCACCAAATGAAACCTTCTTATCTGAGAGTCACCTGACCTGAATGTGCTGAAAGTGAGGATGCAGCAGCCCCCTACTCAGGGCAGATTTATATACGTGTACACTATCATTGTGCCAAGGACTCCTTCTGTTATGATTAGGCTTGTCATTTTTGCTAGCCTTCCCCCTTACCCTTTTATTTCTAACCACCTTAGACCATAGCCTGAGGACCTAGTCATATGCTTTTGTGCATAAAAAGTCTATGCCAAATTTTCCTGAATTAAAATATCTACCCTTCTTTAAACATTGTCTGGAGTATCGTGATTAAGATGATTTGCATAGTCTAGGAGTCCAAATAGTCATTCAAATCTTGGCTGCATCATATCCAAGCATATGACCTTGTTAGGTTACTTCTCTAAACTCTCTTTTGATCCTCCAATCAAGAAATGAGTTGACTTGGAAGATTTTGCAATGGAATGTAAAACCATGTTGTGAACTCCAAGTAGAGTGAGGTCACAAACTGGTGAACGTTGGCAACAGGGTCATGGGCAGTAAGTTGTTCACCAAGAGCTATGATGGGTATCCCTCACCATGTAGAATCCATGGTAATGAAAAGCTTTTCTGCTTTATTCTGGAGCTGGATTGAAGGATTTGGAATGAAGAATGTTTGTTAAAGTGTTATTAGTAAATGTCCTCTCTTTTCATGTCGACTCAGAGGAAGGTTCCCTATTTTAGTACTTGATACTCTAAAAATGCACCCAGATTTTTTAAATATCTTGAGTCTTCAATGGCTAAATTTAGATTATATTTATATTAGTGTTGAGTACCATTCTTTGCTTCCTTAGATATGTGAGTACTATTTTTGTGTGCAAGTAAGCTTAAAAATTGGCTGTCTAAATATTTAACCAGAGTTATTTTAAAAGAATTTCATTATTTATCTTCTTTATGATTTATATTATTACGTTCCGTGTCTGTAGTTCTGTTTTATCATAAGCAACCCATCTGCTTCAACAACCAAGTTGGAACATTCATGTAAGATGAGTTCAGATCCCATAAACATGACAAGAGATGGATTACATTTAGTCTTTCTCCATGTTTAACCAACTTAATTTGTTTCCTATGCAGAAGAGGTTCCACATTTACTTAATATATGTTAGCACTTAGAAGCATAGCTGGAAACAAGGCGAAGGTCTTAACCTATCCGTAAATAAATGAGAAGAATCCTGTCGGGCCGAAAGAGAGAGAGAGAATTTATGTCAAACAATCAGGAATTTAATACATAGTGGTCTTTTAGGATGTCCAGTTTGTGTACATACTCTTAAGGCATGATTACGAATAACTTCACTTCCTATAAACAATGTGACTGGGGAAATTACTCACAGATACAACAGAAAGGGGAAGAAAGGTAAGACACTTTAACTAAAGCCAATAAGTGGATTACTTTCCCTGAAAAGGTTAAAAATGGCAGATTTATTTTTTGCTGCCATAATATTTGTCTTTGTTGGGCCAGCTATCTGAGGTATTCTCCGGGAGACGTGGGGCTCACTGAGACGTCACTGCGTGACCTTGGGTTCAAAGTTACAGCAGAGCCTGGGGGATTTTTCTCTTCTTGGAGTGAAGGGACTGGCCAATTCCTAACTGAAAGCAGTCTGTTGGCTGAATGAAAGTATTGATGGTGCTATAGGG
Organism: Peromyscus nudipes; assembly: GCA_902168325.1. Taxonomy (NCBI): domain Eukaryota; kingdom Metazoa; phylum Chordata; class Mammalia; order Rodentia; family Cricetidae; genus Peromyscus; species Peromyscus nudipes. Next base: position 1,741 of record CABHPH010150307.1, read on the forward strand.
AAAGCAGTGATTATACTGGATTTCCCTCTGCCCTGGTAGAGGTCAAATAGAGGACTTTTTAGTGCAAGCACAAAAGTCATTCATTTCTCACTCTTCAGGTAAAAGGACTTCTGCCATATTATTAGTGAAAACGTGATTAACTGTTAAAGCAACATTGGTTGTAATGATCTATAAAGCTATTTCTCTCCAAGTTATGGATTCATTGCTCTGCAGCACTAAATATATGTTGTACTAGGATCATGCAAGTCATGAATACTAAAAATAAAAATAAGCATATTTCTTTGATGATGATTTATGACTAAACAATTTGAGGCTAATACATTCACATTATGGGATAGAAATACAAATGTGACATAACAGAGTGGGCCTTTAAGATGGAGTGTCATTACTTCAGGAAATATGGGCAGTGCCTCAACTCCATCACAGTGTTAGCCACATAATGTTTTGAGAGCCCATGACTGATGTTTCAACTTGCAGTGTTTTAGTTACTAACTTCCATACTTAGCAAGAAAATAGTTTCATTAAGCCTCATTGAGGACATAGAAACCCACGTCTAATGCATGGAGATATGAGATGCTCTTGGGAATTGACGTGTAAAGTTGGTCAAACAAATTGGGTGGCTTTCTCAGGGAAGATCCTGAGTTTATAATGAAGCCCTTGAACAGTGTCTTAACATCAGTGCACCCAGCAACACAGAGTCACAGTCCCTAAGGGCAGAGGCAACTGTGGCTCTTCTATGAACTGTTCAGAATATTTCTGAGAGACCATAAATGCCTTGGTTGTACACTGCAGTTACTCCACTGTATATCAAGATAGCCACCTGCAATCACTCTCAGATTGTGTAGCAAAGTTAAAGGCTACACAGAACCCGAATTCTGTGTTATTAATGGTATGTGTGTGTGTGTATGTGTGTGTGTGTGTGTGTGTGCCAGAAGTAGACAGTTCTCACCTCATTTTTTTGAGACACAGTCTCTCACTAAACCTGTAGTTCACTAATTAAGCAAGGCTGGTTGGCCAATGAATTCTAGCCATCTGCCTATCCCTGTCCCAGGCTGCCACCCAGGACTTTCACGTGGATGCTGTGGACCTGAGTCAGGTCTCCACGCTGTGTGGCAGGCACTTGCCCTTCTGAGCTTCCTCCCCAACTCTAGAGCTTATTTTAAAGTTCCATTTCTCCCTGTCCTGCACTTTTCAAGGCCCTAACTTGGTCTATAGGTCTTCGTTGCATTCACTCACTTATTTCCTCTCTCCCTCTTTCATTGTCTTGGATTCTTTGTCCTCTTTCTTCCCCCTCTATCCATGTTTTTTTCTTCCTAAATCCAAACAGAATGTAAGCTAGCATTAGGCATATTAAGAGTGTATTCTTGGTACCATCCGTAATTTGTTTAAAGGAAAAATGTTTATGTTATGGAGAGAGAGCTGCAGCCTTCATGAGAGTGGATATGTGACTCTCTTCTCTTTCTTGTCCTGAATTTTAAATTTTCTTTATCTCAGTTTAAGTGGACATCTTCCCCTAATAGCAATCTTTTTCCAATGCTACAATATGGGTAATATGATAATTATATTCATAGTTGGGTCAGATCTTTAACAATAAGTTAGTAAGTTGAAATATGAGCAAAGGAAGCCAGTGAAGGTGCAAATATGCACTATATGAGCACTGTTGATACTGGACACAGAGGACGGTGTGAGTGCATGTCTAGTTTACATAGTTGGTAAGCAAAGTTAACGGGGACCCTGCCACCATTATTGACGCAGTGTTTTCCTTAAGGATGTACAGTCTTGAACAGCGTCTTCCCACTTTAGGGTCACACATGCTCTGCCTTAACACAAAGCAGGTATGTCTGTTCTCTTGTTCCACTTCATTTTTTTTTGGAAAAAAATTCACCGTGGGCCAGCTGAATGGAAAGACTGCTTACTGTTTATGATCTGAAATTGGTCTCCCCCTCTACCGTCCTACCTAGAGAATTGCTTCAATATAGTCTTATTCCATACCCATGTCTTTATTTTTCCAGCCTCCATCCTTTTTTTTTCAGGGTAATGTTTCAAAAGCTAGATTGTGGTGGAGCAGCTGGCAGAGTTTAGCAGCCACCTGCATACATAGTTCCACTTCCAATGGAAGAAAATTGAGCACACAAAGGGAAAACTGTGCAAGGTGTTGGCTTTTCCAGTTTTATTTGTATTTGTGTGCATTTTCTTACACATTGATGAATGTTCTGCTAAGTGAAACTTAACTCTTTTGTAAAGAATGAGAGGCAATATGGTAAAGGAGTCATTTGTTTCAATGAGGTGGGTTAAATGGAAACACTGTAAATGGAGAGATTGATCATAGTCAGGAAGAGACTCTTAAAATCTGTCACTTTGTCAAAGGCTGAGAAAGCACCCTCTTGTTTTGGAAATTTCCAGTGTTAATTTTTTTTCCAGGTCATACTCCCAATTAAAACTGAAAGCATCATGATGCCTGCTGAACTCCACTGACTGCTGTAGTACAGTCAGGCTTTTGGGACCCAGCAGTAAATAAATTTCATTCCTGTTGCTCAAGACCAGCTTCAAATCTCAAAGTCTGACTAAACTGTTCACATAACTACACACTGAATACCGACCTTTACTGCACTGGCAGGGACAAATGTGTCAAGTAACTTGACATCTTTAAATCAAGGCAGACAATGCTGCAAGTCGTACCCCAATCTAAAACCTGCACCAAACCCCATCTCTGTAAAGCTCACAGCCGTTTCTTTGCTGTCTGTTCATCTTCACTCATCTGTAGGCAAAATTCTAAACAGTCTTAGTAAGTAAGAAACACAGAGCCAAATACAGAGGAAATAGCCAGAGATCAGAGCAAGAGCCACAACTAGCTTTAGCTTACCACCAGCAGTAGCTTCTCCAGAGAGAGAGAGAGAGTTTCTTCCTGCCTGACTTGTGTTTTTATTGCCTTTCTATTCTGCCTTCTCATTGACTCTAAACCCAGCCACATGACTTCCTCATCACTGCCTGTCTATACAGACCTCCAGGTCTCTATGGTTGGTACTAGGATTAAAGGCTCATGTCACTACGCTTGGCTGTGTCTTTGACGACACAGAGACTCTCTCTGCCATGTGATCGGATTAAGGGTATGTGCTACCACCGCCAGACTTCTGCTTAATGGCTGTTTGTCCTCTGATCTCCAGGCAACTTTATTTATTAACATATAAATAAAATATCACATTTCATCACAAATAAAATATTACCACACTCATCAGAGCAAAGCTAGATGGCTGAAGTAAGATCACTTAGTTAAGTTTAAAGTCACGTAAACTTCTAATTCAGTCACCTTGTAAGAGGAAATGCTCAACAGTTAATACTGTTTTATTTAGACACAATGGTTCTGGCAGCTACAGAATACAATTATGCACTTGGTCTATCCAGGAAGATAAATCATCAAAATAAAAGCTAGATTTCTTTAAAAACACATTCTAAGAGGAAAATGATCATAGAAGAAATTTAGTATGATGTATAAGCATTATAAGTTAACAAACTAAATTCACGAATGAAGAAAACCACCAGTTTATGCTGACTCTGAGTCTAAAGCCACATTATTAACGTCTTCCCTCCTTTCTGTCCCATTTGCTCATCTCTATCATCCTTCTCAAGTATCTGAGTCCATATCTGAGTCACTTATTACTCATCTAAGACAGCGATTAGAGGAAAACCATAACTCAAACTCCTTCTCTGCTCTTAGAAGGATTTCTGAGAGAGACTCAAGTGAACAAGTGCCGTCGTGCCTTCTTAGTGAAGGTATAGTGTGATAGCCACAGATGATAGTCAAGAAGAACAACAACCTTGAGGGAGCATAGATTCCCTTAAGGGAGCAGAAACCATCACTCGAAGGATATTGCAGTGTATTACAACAAAGGGGCATTAGCCAGCCAAAGAAAAGCCTGTCTAGACATCGTCTCCCAAACAAGAGTGAGGCTCTGAGCTGATAGCTCTGTATGGCTGTGGGAAGGCAGGGCATCCAATGATAGAAGGCGGAGTTGGACTCTTTAAAGGTAAATTGAATTCTGAAGGCATTAGAGGTTTATATAATATAGTTAGGACCAAGGAAGCTGCAAGATAATATATATTAATCATAATGACATTTAGGACAGTAAATTATAGAATGATAATCCTAATACAAAGGCTACCAATTATGAACAGTCCTTGGAGTCTATCTGGAGGAGAAAGATGTCAATGAGTTTTAACAATAGTAGCATATCTGTGAGGCATTACCTTCATACATAAATATTGTTTACCATGTATTTACTTCTCAGTTTCTCTTCAGTGATCATTTTATTGGAGCTTTTGTTTGCCAACATTGCTTACTAAGGTCATACCGACTGAGGGCCAGAATCTAGGCTCTTCTTCTCCTCCTCCTCCCCCTCCTCTTTCCAGTTTCTCCTCTTCCCCCTCCTCCTCCTCTTCCTCCTTCTCCTTCTTTGTCCTTCATCATTGATATTATTGATTGTAGCTGAAAGTTTTTCTGTGTCCCGCCTAGTCTGCAGCTGCTCAGACCCAAGTAAACACACAGAGGCTTATATTAATTAAAACTGCTTGGCCATTAGCTCAGACTTACTACTGACTAGCTCTTACACTTAAACTCAGCCCATTTCTGTTAATCTATATGTCACCACGTTTTTCATGGCTTTGCATGTGTGTCATTACATGCTGCTCCATGGATGGCAGGATGACATCTCCTGACTCAGCCTTCCTCTTCCCAGAATTCTCCTTGTCTGCTTATCCCAACTATACTTCCTGCCTGGCTACTGGCCAACCAGCATTTTATTAAACCAATGTACAAAAGCATTGTCCCACAACAGTTGATACTTAAAGGCATCCACATCTCAGCCCTCATTTCTTCTTCTATGTCTTCATTTTCCTGGGTCCTATCCTCCTAAAGACTAAAATATTATTTTTCTGGTAAAGACTCTTAAGTCGATATCTTAGCTTCTGAATCTCCAGTTCCATTCTCTAGCATCTTCGCCTGGTTCCACCTGAAATAAAGTGAAATGTATTTCTTTTCATCACCCCTGGTTCCTACTGAAAATAGTTTCATCCTCTACCTAAATTAGAACTTAAAAGTTTACCTCAGCTTCCTACACTCCTTTTTCAACAATTTGCTAGATTAAATTTTCCAGTTTTGCTTGATTCTCTAAAAATTGCACATCTTACCATTAATTAGTTCCCAGATTACCTGGAAGAGAGCTTTAAACGGTTTCCCTTCTCCTCAAAGCCACCGTCCAAAACACCACACGTGGGAACAGCCCACATTTCCTTCAGTGGGACTCTTATAGCCTATTGTCCACAGACACAGTTTTCAATCCTCTTCCACCAGGTTCAGTTCCCCTTGAGATGAGTTATGGTGTAACAACTAGGGGAAGGAGAGCCAGTGGCTCAGCCTCAGAACCCCCACCTCTTTCTCAGATAACACAGCATTGTTCTTCACTCATTTAGCTCTTCTGGATTTGTGTGAGGAGGAGTGTTTTGTGCTAAAATGCACACTTGAAAGCCAAACCCTCAGTCTAGCACACAAGACCCTTGGGAATTTAGTCACAAACTGTCTTGGACATCAGCTCTCTTCTCTCTGTTGCCCACCTTCCTTTTCACTCAGAGTTCTGAGAACACTGCACTTCTCCATCACAGAATGTTCTTGTTTATACTGGTTTCTCTCTTTGAAGTCCATGGCCTATTCCATTTCTCTGCTTTGTCTACCCAGAGAACCATTGGTGCTGGTGCTCAAGTTCAAGTCTTTCTCTTATAGCTAACCCAAAGAAAACCTGCATGCCTTTAATTCTTGCACTCAGGAGACAGAGGCAGACAGATCTCTGAGTTTGAGGCCAGCATGGTCTACAAAGTGCCAGGGTTACACAGTCTTGACAAAAGCAAAAAAAAATTTAAAAAAGGAAGGAAGGGAAGGAAACTATCAAAAGTCATTTAGTTAAAAAAAAAATCTCTTCTATAGTTCTTAATGGATGGGTTGCCTCCACCTCCATGTAGTTGTAACCGTCTTATTAAATAAGAAACACAGATCCAATGCAAAGATGAAAGCCCAAGAGGTCAGAGTGATAGCTAAGAGCTAAAAACTTTACCCTTCACTGCTGCTGCTATCTTCCTCAGCAAGAGACCTACTTCCTGTCTGCTTGTCTTTTTTATAGACTTTCTAGTCTGCCTTCTCATTGGTTGTAAACCCAGCCACATGACCTCCTCATCACTGCCTGTCTGTACAGACCTCCAAGTCTTCTATGGTTGGTATTGAGATTAAAGGCGTGTGTCTCCATGCTGGCTGTATCATTGAACTCACAGAGATTCGCCTAGCTCTGCCTCCCAAGAGCTGGGATTAAAGGCGTGCACCACCACTGCCCAGTTTCTGCTATGGCTTGCTATTAGCTCTGACCCCCAGGCAACTTTGTTTATTAACATACAAATAAAATCACATTTCAGTACAATTAAAATATCACCATACCTCCAAGTTTCTACCATGAAGGGATTTTCATTTGAGCATCAGCTTGGCCCTGAATCTGTGGTGAAGGAAGTGCTCTTAGCTAAGCTGTGTTCTGGTTCCTTCTTCTGCCACTGCAATGGCTAAGGTGACATTCGCCCAATGACATTCGCCAAGGGAAAAAAGAATAAAATAGCACACTGTATCTTAGGTGTTTAAGATGGTTGATAATTTTTTTTTTTTTAGTGTTTTGAGCCAGGATTTTCAGAATAGTAAAATATGTGCTAACTTCGATAGCACAGACTGATTATCAGACTGATGAGAAAGAGGAATATTTCTCGGGAGAGTGGGTGGAAGGCCCTAGTGCATGTTTCCTTCTGTAGTGAATGGATTTCCCATTGCCCTACACTGTGAGGCTGGCTGTTAGGACCAGGTAAACTATTTGCTTCTGCAAGGCCCTCCCTTCCTGTTCCATGTCAGGAGTAGCAGTGACATAGACAAAGACTTGACCTTGTGAACATGTGCCAATAAGTTTACCATACATTTTGCTGGCATTGCTTCAGGAGATGATGCTCCTGACAATTATGGGACATGGGCTTGTGCTAGTAAGTGCTGGCATTATGTCCCTTCCCAGAGGAGATCTGTGAGTCTCAAGCCAGTCCATTTGCCTGCCCAGAGCCTCCTGGGTAGGATGTTGTAGACCCAGTGCAGGATCTAAATCCATCTGACTCCAAAGCCTGACATCCTCCCCATTCACTTCTCAACCATGGCAAGTTCTATTTTTTAAAACAAAACTGATATTCACATGCCCTTAGGTAACAAATTTGTATTACATATAAATCAGAAAAGTTACAAGAGAAATGAACTCTCTAGACCCAAAGCTCACCTCTTTGAGCCCTGGAGCTTTGTACTATTGTCATTAAAGTTTAAAACTCTTCTAAAAGAACAACTTCTGTGGACCAGATAAACCAGGTGCCATCATGAGCCTCTAAAATCAAAGTGCATTGGTACCAAGTGACTTTGTTTTAAAAAGAGACTGTAAACATTGGGCATGAGCTTCCTGGGGTCACCCATTAAAGGCCATCTACCAACTCTCATGAGTTCTTGGGTGCTGCTTACAAAACTGTAGTTGATAGATAGATTCTCTGTACATGTAGAGTCACCACTGACTTTGCTGTTTTAAGCATCTTGGATCTCTCTCATTTTTTTTCAAACTGTGATATGGACCCCACATGTCCAAACAGGATACTGTTTCAAAGCACAGATTTCTGAACTTTAGATTTGTTGACTTAGAACATTCAAGAATAAGGTTCAAGAATCTGCTTACTTCTATGAAATGAACACTGTGAAGAGGAGTGTGACAATGGTCCTTTGGAAAAGAGGAGCTCTAAATACGGTTGTTTAAAGTGTGTGGACATTTAATACTCACTGTTAGCCTTAGATGCTGTGTTTTGTATTGCAACCTGCCAAATGCCTGTTAGGCAGGGATGTTCTGTGGTAATGAATTACAAGTCCCTGCCCTGTGAGTGTGTAAATGTGTATGCACTGTTTAAGTCTCTCTGCCCCCTGAGTGTGTAAATGTGTAGGCACTGTTTAAGTCTCTCTGCCCCCTGAATGTGTACATGTGTGGGCACTTTTTGAGCCTATCTGGCACCTGTCAGTCAGGGTGAGGTCTTCCCACCCCCTTCATTTTCTTGTTTAGATTGGTTTTATATTTGCCATCTACAGAATATATGTGTATTTATGTCTCCACCACTTGTTTTGAGCAGAAATGACAAGTTCCATATTATTTACTTCTTAGGATGCCTTGCCCAAGAACAAGATGAGTCCTATTATACAGATGAGAAATCGAGTCTAATGTAGATTATTTCATGTTCTAGAATTATCAATGCAGGAAGCATCTAGGACTCAAGCCTGCCTGCCCCTGAGTCTTAATCTTGCCCTTTCTCATCACGCTAGCTGCTTCATCCTATTGACTTCTAAAATGATAGTTACAGATGCACTAGGGTCACATTTCCACCTCGCCATTTTCTGAGACAGGTATCTTGGATGCTTTTGGAATCATTGCTCTATCCTAGAAAGGCAAATGGACTAAAATTCATAGCAGAATTGAAAACTAGAGTTTGTTTTTCATTTTACACAGCAGCTTTGTGCACGTGTGTGGTACTTACATGTACATGTTTGTGCCAATGTGATTACATGTGCATGCATGTGTGCGTGTGTGTGCATGTAGAAGCCAGAAGCCAGAAGTATATATGAGGTGCCTTCCTCTGTTCCATTTGTTTGTTTGTTTAGAGATAGGCTCTCTCATTGAATCAGCAACTTGCCATTTGGCTAGGCTGGCTAGCCAGATAGCCCCTAGGATCTGCCTGTCTTCGTTAACTCTCCTACCACCAGGCCTAGGTTAACAGATGAGCACTTCGGTGTCTATACCCAGCTTTTACAGTGATCTTGGGAATCTGAACTCAGGTCCTAACACATGTACAGTGGATGCTTTGTCTACTAACCACCTCCCAGCCCCTTGTAGCAGTTTTGTTTCATCTGTTTGTTTAAGCAATCCACTCCCTTAATTAGTAACTAGCTGGTGTGCAAAGCTAAGGAACGTTTTGACCAACGCTCAGTTCATGCTGACCAATAGGACTTTTGCAGAGTCAGAAATGCTCTGTATCTGCATTGTAGATAAAGTTCTTTAACAGTAGGCACTGGCCACATGTGGCCAGTGGGACTGAGAACTTCATTTTCATTTTAATTAATGTTTCTATTCAAATAACCACATGCAGCTGGTAGCCTCCCTACTGGGCAGCATAGGTTCAGATAATTGTCTAGGAAGACAGTGAGTGGTAAGGACTCTAAGTCAGGAGCAATACTGCTTTCTTACTGCTGGATCCACTGTCTAAATGCAGCCTCTAGTTTCACTCCCTTAATTATCAAATGACAATAACAAAATAATAGCAGCATATTGATCCCAAGTAAGATGTGGGGATTTCCTGCATAGTTTTGTGTCAAATAGCACGATATTTCCTCACAGGGAGTGCTTATTACTATGATCAGCTGTTAGTACTACTATTGCTAATCTTCGTTTTACTTTGCTTTTTCACGACTTGAAATATACTTTAAAGTATTGGTAACATGATAGCCATTCACATAGTTTTAAAGTCAATTTTGGAATCTCTTAGATTAAAACTTTTGCTATATGGACACACATACATGCACATTTGCTCACATACATACATGCACATGCCCACTAGTGTGTGTGTGTGTGGTTATATTAATATTGACATTGGATCTGTAAAATCTTTTCACTTAATGCTGAATAATTCTAACCAGAACAAATGGACAAATTAGAAGTTTAACTATCTTGGCAAGCCTCAGGATGTAAAGGCTTGGTAAACAGCTACACAAATCCTTTTCCTAATGGGAGTACGCTTCTTCCCAAGGTTTAAGGCACTATAGATTGAAAAGATAGGTAACTAATTGTCCTTTTACTCTGTGACTATATTATTAGTTCCAGACAATGGCAAAAGTAGAAAAATCAAAGAGAATTCCTTAAATTAAATAATAAACTGACTTACAGGTTTTCTCTCTTTATCAGCCCTATGAGTCAGAGTTGATGATGTGGCCAGCGAGTCAACTAGCAGAAACAACGCATGCTGCTAGTCCTGTGTTGGACTGCAAGAGACTGGAGAGGGAGTCATGGGGTGGGACCAGAAGCCACCACACTATCCATGAAAATGTGTGGAATCTTGGTCAGTCACTGTTAAATGAGAGACCTATTGCTCAGTGGAAGGGGATCTAGTATGTGCTGTTTTAAAATAGTCCTTGCAGTGAGTGCCTTGGAAGAATGGCTGAGGAAAGGGAAACACCACATGTCTACAGGGCATTGTTTCTTATGGCTGCAGTCTGTGTCTTCATTAGTCGGTAAAGGTGTGGAGCATCAAACCCTTGCCAGTTTATTATAAAGCAATCCTGTCCTTTCAAGCACTTTTGGTGGCACAATATGGAGACACCCTTATTGTTATAACCATGTTTAATTGTTGGCTCTGTTGGTTTTATGATTCACATGGGCCCCACCTATTATTTCAGAGGTTAAGGAGTTGTTTGACTGCATTTCATCTGAATTGCAGCCTGTCAGCCATCCTCTTTCCTCTTAAGCAAACACTACAGCATCAGGGTTGGAAAACAGCATTCTACACACCACAGCAATCTCAGATGACTTGTGTTAACCATTCCCTGGTGACTGGCTTTGCCACTGCTAAAATCTCTTTTAATATACTCACATGGAGAATGGAAGTGCAGGGTTTCCTTACTCTCTGCACAAAATCTTTGCCATTAGTTTCTCAAGGTTTATCTCAGAGTAAAGGTCTTTTGTGGTCTGAAAAGGATGTTTAAATGTAGGCTGTGAAGAAAAGCATGGTTGACAAAAGAGAGCTGTTGGTGTGAGAAGAATACCTACAGATAATTTTGGACACTTTCTGAAAAGGTGGACTCCTTCAAGAATATTGTTCCTTTGCAAGTGGATGTCAGCGCTTTGTGATTACCCTTTTGATTTTCTTAATGTTACAACACATTTATGTTTATAAACATTTTAAACAGATAATGTAGGCATAGTGCATCCCAAAGTGAACTTCTCATGACATTTAGCAAACTGTAACTTAATGATTAATAGTGACTAATAAGAGTGCCTTTGATACCTTGGACAGCAAGAGGGGTACAATGTCAGTGAAGATTGGCAACCTCATGAAAGGGAAGGTTTTGCAAATGGTAGAATTATATGTATTTCAAAGGATTGTTATAATTTTCTTCATGATACTAGCAAACATTTGATTTATATAACCAATTTTATTTATCTCTATGCCTAGGATTGAATAAAAAGTCTTACATGTGGAAGGGAGTATGGGTGGAAGAAGTTTAAGGATCTGTTTTATAGGTAAGAAGGCTATCTGTATAACACAAAGACACTAGAAATGGAAAGAAATCCACAGACTCATGATTAGAATTCGAGTTCTGCAGTTTCAGACTCAAAATGCTCCATCCAGCCATTAAAGGTGACACCAAAGGCAACCAATCATTACTAGAAAAAATAGCCTGCTTTTCAAAGCCTGGTTATTAAAATATTGTTTCTTGGTGGCTGGAGAGATGGCTCGGCCATTAAGAGCACTAGCTGTTCTTTCAGAGGTCCTGAGTTCAATTCCCAGCCCCCACAGGGAGGTTCACAACCGTCTGTAATGGGATTAGATTCCTTCTGGTGTACACAAAGACAGAGCACTCATACACATAAATACATGAATAAACAAATCTTCTTAAAATTGTCTCATGCCTGTTTTGCTGTGAAGAGTGGTACTTCACATCATAGGTAACAGGCTTCCGGGGGCACTTGAGTAAGATCCCAGGTGGTGGAGCAATTCCCCAAAAGGCTGGATGTTCTTCTTCTGTTTAATTTTAAGTACTGGCTGTAAAGTTGGAAAAGACAGAAGAAAGAGCTGGCCTTGTCTTATGCTGGTCACTTGCTCTCCCCCAATATACCTTCAATGGGATGCTGCAGAATCACATATGTATTATTTCCAAAAAAAAAAGACGCAAGAAAACATTGTTTTGTAATATAACCTTTATATTGGCTTAATATGGATAAAATGGTTTATAATTGAATTATTGCTGATATCCCTAATGATTTGGGGATAAAATTATTTAGTCTTGATTTTCATTTTTTGAAGATGTTTTCACTCATGGTTTTTCTTGCATTATGTCCTTTAAAAACATTACCTTTCTTCCTAGCCATTGCAGTAATGCAAATCATTTGGAAGGCAGCTTTTGTAGTTTGATACCTTGCATTCAGTCATGTTCATTGTGTGATTATTATATCTGCATGCCAGGAGGAAGTGCTGGGGGCAGGACCACCGCCAACATGTACAAAACTTAGTTCTGGGTTAATTTATACCTAATGTCAGCCAGAAACAAAGACTCACAAGACTGTTTTCCTAGTCTTGAAAATCTTAGCGTTTACTGGTCATTAGATAGGTAGATAGACAGATAGGCAGATGGGGAGATAAATAGAGATAGTTTAAAGAAAACATTGACAAACTTATGTCCAAAAGGTCATGGAAACATTGAAAAAAAGTATCCATTCATTTGGGAGTTTGGAAATGTGTTGCACATTTCTAGGGACAAAATGTTTCAAATGTGAAGCATGAGTTAGTTAGGAAGGTCACCTTTAGAAAGATATAAATGTTCACACGGTAAGCCAGGTGTTCCTGCTGAAACAAAGGCTCAGAGCATGAACCACTAAGGTGAACTTGAGCCTTTATATTCCAGTCAGTCCTTAGAGAATGCCAAGTAGGGAGTGGGCAAGCCAGAGTTAGATAAGATGCTGGAGACCACATGAGTGTCATGCAGAATTCTTTGGCCTTTTGCCAGTCAATGTGTCATGCAAGGACATAAGGCAAGGAAGTAGTGTGTGTGTGTGTGTGTGTGTGTGTGTGTGTGTTTCATTGCAAGTATATGGAGCTAGAAATTGAATGCAGGGTCTTGTACATTAGACAGGTACTGTACTACTGAACTAAATCCCTAGCCCACAGAGTGCTTTTTAGTCAAGCTAAGTCATCCTAGCTGTGAGAAATGGCTTAAATATGGCAAGTCTGTATGCAAGAAGGAGGGTGTGCTGGGTGGTGTGGGAGAAGAGAAGCAAGAGAAGCAATCGGTATGAAAGCTGTTTAGGAAATGTGATCAAAAAGCCTCAGGAACCAGCTGAATTGGGGGCTGGTGAGAAACACAGAGGCTAATCAAATACCAGTCAAAGAAAAACGGCACAAAATTTTCAGTTGGCCATATTGAATTTAGATACCTCTGGGACAACTGGATGAACCAGTTTGAAGTTCAGAAGGAAGCTTGTGGTTAGAGGTATTGTCAGTGAGTTATCAGCATAGGGAAGGAGAGGAGATTATAGCTCTGGGAGTGGTTGGAATAGAACCCAGCAGGCATGTTAAAGGAGAATAGACTGAGGACTAATCCTTGGGAGGAACCCAGTCCGTCCTCAGCAACTGGAGAAGATGGCTTTAAGGTGAAGATTCTGGAAATGGATCCAGAAAAGTAGAAGGTAAACCAGGGAAGGGTGGGCCATAACTGCCAACTGGGAGGACTGTCAGGGGGAGAGCAATGATGAGAGCATCAAATATAATTTCCCGTGCATTTTAGGTCACCCCCATGGTCATTTTTGAGTGCACTTCCTGAAGATGGATACAGGTGTGCACAAACAGATCCAAAATTTTTTAAAAATGTAATCACCTTAGGGTAAACTTGAAAAAACCCATTTTCATGTAGATAGAGTAACTATCATAATCCTTTATTATTATGATGGTTGTTAAATAATATATAGTTCATAAACATCTTCATATGCAATGTTACTTGCTATTTAATGAATGTAGTTCTAATAAATATCAAGACATTAGGATTTCCCACTTTCTCCAGTCATAGACACCAGTGCATGCTGTGGCCAGTGGCTTGGCAAGGTGAGCTTCTGGGAGCTGAAGAGTTTGCTTAGCAGAGCATTGTGTTCTCAGCCTTCTGACCCATTAAGCCTTTATATCATGTTAGAAGTCCAGATGTGACTGTTTCACACTCATTTAGCATATAGCCACAAAAATCTCTACATGCGTTCTTAAGCCTTCTGAGCTTCCTCATAGTCATTGTTGCTCAGAATCAGGAACTTCATATAGTTGCAATAATGAAATTATCAACCACTGCTTTAATGTAATCCATTTTTCCACATTTGAGGTCTTTAGAAAAAAAAACTTGCAGATATAATTTATTTCCAGTGAGACTGGGTTTATTTAGAGGCTAATCACTATTGTCTAGGTCTTTATATCTATGAGGATTGCTTCAGGAGTATATGAAGTGAAAATCCATTACACAATGGAAATAAAGAAAATAAAATGACATTTGCCAGGGCTTCTGTGTCATTTAGAAATAGTATCTCCAATACGATAGACAAAAATCTTTGAAGTTTAAATCCATGGTATCACAGATGGCCAGGCTGTATTCCCTGGTACAAAGAATTTTCTGTCTTGGTTGCTAAACATAAGTTAACACTTCTGTATCAGGCTATACCAGGGATAAACTTTTCATTGCAATTTTTGTATATATCCCTCAGAAACAACTAATTCTTCTTTGTCTCATTCTTCAATGCTTTCTTTGCTAGTTTTACAAGATGCATGTCGATTTCATTTGCCTTATGTCCCTCTTTGGATGGCTCCCGTTGAATGTGGGCTTAATTTCCTATTTCCAAATCTGGAATGACCAGTCTTTTTGTATTTGTGTTTCCCAGGAACTCTCTATTTTGTTAGAACCACTTCTCTTTCCTCCCTGAGAAAACTAAAGACCAAGTCCTTGCCTACCACCCCCTCACCTATGCCTTAACTATTTGAATATTCATTCTTACAAGTCAGTCTGCCTGCTTCTCTTAATGGTCTTTGCCATTTTAAAGTAGCAGAGGAGTTCTTTTCCCTATGGTTACACATTTTAATGATTGTTTTTCTGCCTTAGAGTAGCATGGTGTGAGTGTTTGACAAGTGTTTACTAAATGATGTATTGCAATGGTTATTTTATTTATAATTAGTTTTATTTTATTTTGGATGAATTTCTAAATAAAATTTGAAGACCATTTTAGTCTACTCTTTTAAGAGAATAATGGTTATATAACATAGATGTTGAAGAGTTTTTGAATTTTATTTATTGACCTAAATACACAAAACTTGTATGTATGAATAGGGTAACAATATTGTGATATATGTATACATTGTATAACATTTGAATCAGGTTAAGCACATCAGAGTTCTCAAACACTTGTCTTGTATTTAGGGTGAAAACATTCAAATTACTTGCTTTAACTTCTTGTTGTCTATGATCATTGCCCCTGTAAAGCAGCACACTGACCCATCTTATTCCCCTAACTGGATCGTAGTACTGACCATCCCCACCCCACCCCCGGTCTCTGATATCTACCATTCTGTTTTCAACTTCTATGGGACAAAATTTGTTAAAGAGCTTTATAACTGTCATAAAACAATATTTCCAGCTTTCATTTCATCACCTTTGTATTGCATACAGACCATGTACCAACCTCTAGATGAAGCAGTATAGGAGGCTTAAGAATGAAAAGGACCCCCTTCCAAGAAGAAAGTCTGGTGAACTACACTGAATTATAGTTGGTTAAGAATAGGTTTCCTCATGAAAGCCAACAAACTTTATTATCACATAATTAGCAAATTTATCTAATAGAAAAAAATAGCATTTCACTTGTACCATCTTTTTTCTCTCTCTCAAAATCTTTCTTATTTCTGCTCTGCAAAAAAAAGATATGTTATGATAGAAAATTGGCATGTATACACTTAGAGAAGAGAATATTCTCAAGAGGTATTGTATTCTTACAAGAAATATGGAAGCATGTAGTGACAGAAAAGCAAAAATCAATTATGGAAGTACATTTGAAAGCTGGCTACTAATCTAATATCATTGAAAGCAAAATGCCTATTTTGGAGTTTTATTATATATGCCCAGACTCTATTGTAGTGTATGTTGTATAGTGCTATGTTATATATTGTGTGAAGTGTTTGTGTTGTGTGTTATGTGTATATGGTGTGTGTGCATGTGTAATGTCCTTATATCTTGTGTATGTGTAGTGTGTTTGTGTGCTGTGTCTGTGTGTTGTGTGTGTGTTGTACATGTGTTTGGTATGTGTGCGTGTGCGGATGGTTGTATATGTGGTGCATATGTGCTAGCTTGTGTGTTGTGTGTAGTATATGTGTGTGTTGTGTGTTCATGTGTGTGTTGCCTGTGGTGCTGAGTATCAAATTCAGGGTCTTGCATATGTTGACAAATGCTCTACCTGTGAGCTACATGCTGAACCCCTGTAATTTATCTATGAGAATTTAGAATTCAAAATGGAGAATCCAGTGTTTTCCATCTTGTGGTGGAAGAGGAAACAATAGGTAGAACCTCGAGAGCACCGATAAGTTTCCTCAAGCCAGTAAAAACAAGCCAATAAAATTTGATTTTTAATCATCTTCTGAGTCCTACAGTATACACTCCTTAAATTACCCCAAGAGGAAAAGGTGCTCAGATGTTCTGTGTGTTTGAGCACCTACCTCCCCCACTACCACGTAAACCACTGTGGGCATCTCTAGGAAGCTCTGTGGAATGTGGCTCAGAATGAGACCTGTTGACTCATCATGCCAAAAGAAGATGTAACCAAAGCTCTAGCTACTTTCTGCTGAATGGTGTGTGTGTGTGTGTGTGTGTGTGTGTGTGTGTGTGTGGTTAAGTACATGTTTTTGTTACCCACATAAGTGTGTATACATTTGAGTTGTATCTTTATTAATATATTTATATATTAATATAATATATATTATATTATATTGGTATAATTGGAGAATGAGTTCTGAGAAAATAGAGATGGGGATGCTTTGGATTGGCTTTTAAAGTCTGACTTAGTATAGGCAATTTCAATGATTAAAATAGACATGTAAATCAACAGAAGTAAAGACACAGTACTGGGTTCAGGAGGGCTTCTAGTCTTAGGCGTGTATTTGGAAGACAGTCTGTGACAGCCTGAGCATCTGTTACCAGTATGGACAGCCTAAATAGCTAATATGATCACTTCCTCGGACCAGATGATATCTTGCTCTGTGTTTTGTCTGGCTAACATTTGCTTCTTTTCTATGAAAAGAAAAACAAAACAAAGCAAAACAAAAATCTGCCTTTACCTAGAATTGAACAGAACAAAGTATCCCATCACTGCCTTTTGTTTGTGAAGGTAAACTTCTGACAAGATGGTCAGCAGAAGTTAGGCTAACTCATGGAAACTACAGATTGCTCGCTCTCACTATTCCACACATATTATTTTACACTTCAGAATCCCAATTGGAAATTTTGTGCAGGGTTTCATGTATACAATCTACTCAATTCTGAGTGATACTTTGGGTTCTTTCCGTTGGCATTGAATGACTAATGTGAAATGTTAATATTTTTATTTCTGTTGACACTCTGAGGTCAGAGTAAATGTTCAGCAACCTAACGGGAAGTGTGCACTTGAGTTCTCCAATGTTTGCAAAGAACATAGCAGGAACTTTCGGAAGAAAAACCACGATCATTTCTCTTTTTGAATCATTGTTGCATAATAGTTAGTCTAAATTAAGGTGGCTCTTTTAATTTATTTTGATGACTTCAGATATATCTTTCTCCAAGTGTTGTGTCTGACTGAGGAAAAGACTGGTCATGAACCAGGACAAGACATGTCTTATGCTAACAAGTATATTCAATGACAAAGCAGAAGACAAATCATAAGTATTTTCCTTTAATTTCATTTGAGTTGTGACATATGCTAATAATATAACTTTATATGGGAATTTGTATTTTGCTATAGGACTTGCCATTTTTCTAGTTCTAATCAGAAGGGTCCCTTCATTGAGAAACAGTTTACAAGTAGTTTTTATAATACAACCCTCATAAGGTTCAAGCACCAGGAATTAACCAAGTAAAATAACGAGGTCAACAAAATAGCTTCAGTAGGAAGAAGATGATTACATGTCAGACCAGCATAAACTTTGAAGTTGGTGACGCAAATAAATTTAAAACTTTTTGGCTTGCTCGTAACCAATCATAATGCAGTTGATGCTAACAAATCTGATAACAACAGCATTTAAATCTGGAAACTGACATTTACCAATTTCACATATAAAAGTATTTAACTTGATATCTCTAAATGAAAATAAGATAATACTATAATAAGAACCAAACGAAAATAAAATAATAGTATAATTTAATAAAGAACCAAGTGGATTAATTTGAGCAGCATGGAAACAATTCTTTCTCATTTCTCATGGGCTTTGAACACTATTTTCAAGTTGAAATCTTAACAAGTAAAAATCAGTCACTGGGCAGACAGCAATCCTAGTAATTGGGTAGGGAACTCAATAGGACAAGTGATCAAAAGTAGTTTGAAAGTGTATAATGTGATATGTTTTATCAAGTACAATTTTGAGGTGTGGGAGAGATGGCCCAGACCTGGCTTCCAGAGGACAGGTTCGATTCCTGACACCCACATGGCATCGCAAACTGTCCATAACTTCAGTTCTTGGGGATCTGATGCCCTCTTCTGGCCTTAATGGGCACCCAGGTACACATGAGGTGCACAGACATACATGAAAGTGGACATGGATTCTACTTTCCTACGTGAGAGGGGAAGAGTTACTTACAGTAGACACTGCAATTCATTTTCAATCAACTAAGAACAAGTTGACACATTTGGAGAAACCTTGGGAAAAGGCAGTCCTAAAGGATTTGTGCAAGCATTTAAACTTTTGCCCACCATCTGAATCACCCACAGTATGGGTGCTATTTATGACTTAGAACTTTGAAGAAGATGAGTGGTCACACAGCGTCTTTTCCACACTCACATGGGCACACAAGCCTCCCGGGCAGTCATCTGCACTGTAGCAGTTGCTGGTTTGCTGCTGTGACAAGTACTCTGATAGAAATAACTAAAGGATAGAACTGTCTATCCTGCCTCACAGTCTGCGGCGGTGAGGAAGCATGGCAACAGACATGAGAAACAGCTAGTCACGTGGTTTCTGAGGTCAAGAGTCAGAGAGTGATAAAATGCTTGCATGCAGGCTTCTTTATCCAATCTGAGACCCTGAGCCATGGAATGATACCATCCACGTTTAGGTTCAGCCTTCCTATCTCCATTCACCATGTGTGGATACATCCTTACAGAAACGTCCGGAGACACGTTTCCACAGTGAGTCTAAATCCCATCAACTTGACAATGAAAATGAACCGTCATGACTTCGTTCTTTGTCGCCTTAAGACCCAAACACATCATCTTTAAAATGTAACTTTCTATCCAACGTCTCTATAGGTTCATGACCATCTTATAATATAAAACACATTCAGTCCAATTTCCAAATTCCTCATAATCTTGAACAATCCCAGCACTGTTTGTAAGTCCAAAGTACTCTCTCATGTGAGACTCAAGGAAATCTCTTAATGTGAGTCCTATAAAATAAAAACCAAATTACCCTTCAAATTGACAGTGGCACAGAACAGCCACCCCTATTTCGAAAACAAGAAGAGAGTGTGGGCAGAGGGAGAAGCAAGCAAACCAAAGAAAGACTGAGAGCCAGCAGGGAAACACATCGTTCCTGCTCCGTATCTAGTTTCTGGGGCTTGTGATGGAATCTCCCAGGCTCTGAACAGCTTCAGAAGACCCACCTTTCCAGTTATGTCACCTGAAGCACACATATCCTCTTCGGGGCTAACTCCACTCCATGCTTGCAGCTTTCCACAACAGATATCTCATGGTCCTGGCACATATTTCCTGACCTCAGAGGCTCTCTGGTGCAAGACTCTGTGACCATGACCCACTTAATCCTGCATCCT
Organism: Peromyscus nudipes; assembly: GCA_902168325.1. Taxonomy (NCBI): domain Eukaryota; kingdom Metazoa; phylum Chordata; class Mammalia; order Rodentia; family Cricetidae; genus Peromyscus; species Peromyscus nudipes. Next base: position 21,623 of record CABHPH010150307.1, read on the forward strand.
ATAAAACCAGCACCATGTGACCGCTGTTGCCAAGTTCTGCTGTAAGCTCAGGTGGAAGCCTGGCCCTCTGCAACCACAGCTGCACTGGCCTTCTGGTACTAACCCTGGGGAACCCCTGTCTGAGGTTGTTTTTAAACTGAGAACTCCTTCAGCACAGTTCCGTTCAGTCTCTCTCCTTTCAAATGCAATCTTCACATTTCAAATGGATCTTCTCAACGGGGAGCCTTCTGTGAGTGAGGTCTTGTCCTCAAGGCGCCTTTCCTTTTCCTAATCCAGAGCAGGAGGCATAAAATCTCTATTCAGATATCTATACAGATGCTTTCTCATCTGTACTGCCCTTACCTGAAGCTTTCAACTTTTCCACAAACCTTTCCTCACTAAAGTTCACATTTTTCTTAACTTTCAGCTTTACATTTTATTCCCTCACTTGCTATAGAACTGAATGAGGGCAAAGGGAAACAATCATGGCACAGCCTGAATGCTACCCTGTTTTCAAATGTCCTCTACCAGACAAAGAGGTCCATTGACTTTTAAGTTCAGACTCTCCCAAGGTCTTAGGACACCAGCAGAATACTACCAGATCCTTTGTTAGAATGCCACAGAAATGACCTCAGCCAGGTTCCTCACCCCCCTCTGAGCCACAGGAGCCAAACATCCACTGTGCATTTGATATTCTTGTCTTCCAAGCTCCCACCAGAATGGCTTACAATGTGCAATTGACTTTCTAGCCCAAAGTTTCAAACTTGCACGTTGTTACTGCAAGCTAGTTACAGAGGCTCAAGTACCACGTGGTCAGGTGTATCATAGCAAGGGTCCTACTTCTCAGTCCTGATCTTCCGTATTAGTTACCCTAATAAAAGCTGCTTCATAATGGAAAGGGGTTCATTGTGCTAACAGTTGGAGGAGACAGTTCATCCTAACAGGCAAGGGGTGGCAGCAGGAGCTTGAGGCTGCTGGCCACATCGCACTCACAATTTGGAAGCAGACAGCAATGAAATGTTTGCATTCACCTTTCTCCTTTTAATTAATTTTGAGATCCCATCCCTCTGGATGGTACACCCCACATTTAGGTTGGAACTTCCTATCTTAATTACCCTAACATAGGCAATCCTTCACTGATACACCCAGCCATTTATTTCCATGGTGATTCTAAACCCCATCAATTTGACAATCAAGATTAACCGTCATTGACTCCATAGACAATGCTGAAATGTTGCTTTGTTCTACAGACTGCCCTCCTTAGAACTAAGAAATGACTGGTCATGTAGAAAAGGCTAAAAGACCTTATCTCTAGTCATGGTAGAACTGAAAAGCTAGATGCAGAGAGGAAAGAAAGGACAGACCTGAATGTGTGAGGGGTTTGCATTCCCATCACACCATCCTCTGTCTTAGAGATAAGCAACTGAAGAAAGTATAATCACCTGTGAAGCAGCAGGAAACTAAAGATGCAAGGTTCACACAGTGCTGCTTTGCCAGTTTTCATAAGTTGTGTACTTTTAGGAAGATATTTATGTGGTTTTCAAATTTGGGGGTTTAACCTCTTGAATTGTTGATCTTACTCTCCTGAGTATAAAATAGTAGGTCTTGTTGAAGCTAAGGGGCTATCAAACTCTGTACATTGTATTCAATATCCAATCTAAATACGGTTAAAGCATTGCTTACTTTTGTTTTCTTGAGACAGGGTCTCATGTAACTCAGACTAGCTGAGAACTCACTATGTATCCTGGGATGATCTTGAACTTCTCCAAAAGCTGGGATTCTAGGCATGCACTACCATACCAGGTGTATGTGGTGCTAGGGATTGAACCCAACGTTTCACTCATGCTCAGCAACTAAGTCACATCCCCAGCCAATCACTGGTTATTTCTGTTCCCATTGACTTCACATTCACGTGTCACATGACCCACTCATGCTCTCTTCGTTGTCTTGTTTACAATGACATAAGTAAGAACTGGTGTGTAGATGTGCTCCTGGGAGACTGACTGGACAGAAAATATGAACTGGTTGCTACATGTCAATTTGCTCTGTAAATCTCCTTTGCAGCATTCACCGTATTGTTAAGAGATTGACAGAAGTTTAGGCAATTCAGATAACGAGCACTGGAATGTTTTACTGCACTTTTGAGGAGGCCTAGGCGAGGGCCCTGGAAACAGGCAGTGCCCTTTCTTATTAGGGTAAAAGTCTGTGCTACTAATTTGTTGCTTTTGCCCCATGATAAATACAAAACCATTAGCACTTTTTGAAGAAAAAAAGCCTTATGTTTTGATGAGGAATATAGCTTTTGGCAGTTGGGACTCTAAAGTATAACTTTTGAGAAAGCTGTGATAATACTGGGAATCCATTAAGATGGCCAAGTGTCAGGAAGTGGAATTAAAAGGGACCTTCTCTCTATAGTAGGAAGATGGGATCCTTCGATGCTGGTGGAATTCCAGATGCATACACTGTGGCCCAGCTGTTTAAGAACATTAAAAATCCCTTCACTTAAGCTGCTGAAAGCTGCAAAAGAGACCAAATGTTCTCCATCCTAAAACACATTTTACTTAGCCATGTTTTGAAAGCTGTTATCTAAACATAAAAAAAAATCCAGTGTACTTTAGAACGATTTCTTCCTTGGGTGTAGATTGGGAGTTATAATTTAATTTAGGAAGGAGAATAAAAAAGGAGGATGGAAAATAAATCCCATTTTATTCTCCTCCCTCCTTGTTTATCTTTCCTGAAAGCACTTGAAGGACGCAAAACAATAAAAAGCCACCAGGCTACAATTTTGTTAACTTATCTTGTGAACATTAAACATTATGCCTCAAATTTCGTATGGTACATAAAGTGTTTTGCCTTGCAAGATCGTGTATACAGCACTTCAAAAAAAAAAACTGGCGGGCCAGCTCACTGAACATGATGGATGTGTGACAGAGTTCTTTAGATCTCTTGTATTTAGCATGACAACTCTAGGCTCTTAGGTACTTTAAACATGATACCTAAAACTATATATTTTTCACTACTGTTGAAAAATGCAGACTAATTATGAACTTCTCATATTCTATAGATGGTGAGACAGTCTGGTCCAGTGGCAACATTTAGTTGTACCAAATTTCCTCTCATTATTGAAGTTAATCAGTTTTACAGCTTTGCTTTATTGTTCTTAACGAGATTCCCCACTCTACTAGAATGAACTCTTGCGTTAGCAGGGTCGGAGTGTGGACTGCCTGTGGAACAATGTAGTAGTTCCGTTCTCATAACAGTCTGAGAGCTGAATTCTTGGGTGCTTTCCAATGCACATCTGTCTATACACACTATCCCAGGTCTTTCCCAAATCTATGCAGCGTCAGAAGATGGTCCTCAAATGATTCTCACTTTGACATCTACCTTCTGAACCAAAGACTTTGCTGGTTGACTGTTATGTTGACAAAACTTTTTGTCAAGACGTTTCTCATGGAACATGGCTAAACTAGCAATGTGATAGAAGATCACTCACTGCCTCGTCTCCAGGTGCAGACCTCGAGCGGCTCTTCATGATAGAAGCCTTGGGAGGTCCGAAACAGTGCACATAATCAGATAGGAAGCAGAGAGCAAGGCAGACATCTGACAAAGGAGGAGAACTGCAAACCCAGTGACCGTCCCTGGCTGTGAGACACAATTATGGTTGAAGGACAGAATGTTAAAAATTAAATTTCATTGTGTTTATTACCATCCATATTTGGGCATAAATTCACAGCTGCAAGTGATTTTTTGCCTTCTTTTATTCTTATGTGTTTTATAAAAATACAGGTGTGCAATAGGGATAAGTGATACAGATTTTAGGTGACTTATGAAAACCTCAGGAGATGAGACTTTCACCTACAAGAAGTGCTGCTCTCCTCATTGAGCCCTGAATTTCTCTTTGTGTATGTCCATTTTGAAATACTATAATTAAAATACATTTAATCAATGAGTGAGTAATTGAAAAACTGGTGTAATGCCACAGACCAAGCTAGGGTACAAATTAATTCTTGCTTTGATTATGACCAAGCCTTGGCAGATCCAGCATACTTACTGGCCAACATTTAATTAATAGAGCATAGACTTCCCTCATGTCTCAGGAGCCCATTTTGGTTTTGAAAAGGCCTCTAGAGGTATTGCTTTGTTAATTTAATATATATCATTAAACTGAGGCTTGGGGTTCACCCTAAGGGTCCCTGAAGTCAGCGATTGACTCAGGGTGACCAGAAATGGCAGTTTTCAGTTACCAGGATGACAACACTTTTGGCATCTTAGCAAGCCAGCCTGTCAGGTTGCTATGTCTTGATGTAGTGTAGACTTGCAGTAAAGGAAAAATAAAACAGTACATACTGTAGTAAGATTGGCCAGAGATGGTATATAAGTATACGCCAGCATTTGAGAGGTGGAACAGGGAGGTCAGATGTTTAAGGCCAGCTCTGAGTTCTTAGGAACCTCAAGGACATTCTAGGCTACAGGAGTCCCTGTTTCAAACAAACAAACAAACACTTCATGTGACCTAGGACAAATTGCTTACTTAGTCTTGTTGTGTTTTGTCATCTGTCTTAAACAAGATAATAAACACCTAATGGCCTGTCCATGAGTTATTAAACCAAATTGAACATCAGTGCCGGACATAGAGAAGGCACTGATTAAATGCTTGCTGTCTTCTTCCTTCTGCTGTTTCTCTGCTGGCAGTTTGATTGCCCAGTATCCCCGGCTCTGCCTCCATACCATCACCACATTGTTGCCAGTGAAGTTTTAAGGTGAGAATTTGGCAAGGATTATGTCTGATTTCCTTCTGGGATAAATGAGTACGTTAGTGAAAACAAACAAGACCAACTTAGGTTACAAATAAATCATTCAATTACTTTCTAAGAAAAATGAGCAGATGCCATTTGTTTATGGTTTTTTCTCCTAATCACATAATTTTAAAAGGAGTTAAATGCATGGGAAAATTTAGACATTTCTTTAGATATTATGCTTATGTTGTCCTGTGGTCTTTGCTTTTGTTATTATTACTGTTAAAATTAAGCAAATATAGCATATATGTAATGTTTTGAGTTAATAAACCAAATAGGAAGACCTATTATCTACAATTAATGTTTTCAGTTTGTTTACAAATTATCATGACTGAATATGTGTGAAGTATGTTAGTAATTTTTAGAATAAAAATTAACTTCTGAATGTGCCTTATATTTCCCCCAATTATCTTTTGATATTGCTTTAATTAATGTTGAGAAATTCACCAAGGATAGGGTACAAAACCATTTGATACTTTAGTATCTACCAGGAAATGAGTGTATCTAGAACATGCACATTAACGCACATGTATCTGCTTGCACCACTGCACTTTGCGCCTTATCTGACTCACATAGGAAAGAAAACCATGCTTAGATTTGTCAAAGCAATTAAACAGAGAAGACACTCCAAACCTAGTCTACAGACTCTCCTTTCTTACTTTCTCCAGTTTAGAGTGAGAGCAGGGCTGACTTTGGCCCTGAAGCCTTTCCTGCCAAGCCAGCCTTTACCCATCTCTCTCCTATCTTAAGTTCTGTAACCAACTGAGCCACTTAATTTAGGTCTGAATAGCACTGTCTGCTGTCCCTTCTCTACTTAAATCAGTCAGGTGGAGCTCAACAGTGGGAGCAATGGTCTACATTCATGGTGTGATTCCCTATGGCTTCTAAACTTTTCCGGAAACATGCTTAGTTCACTCGTTTTCAACCTGTAAGTTGAGATAAAGTGGTGGAGAGAGTGAGGTGGCTGTTGGAGAAATACCCCAGAGTTATTCCAAAGACCATGAGTCCACGTAAAATTGTGTTCATGCTTATTTGTTTCCAGGAGCATGTACGGTTGAACAGATTAGAAAAACACCTTCGAAGAATTAAGACCTTTGAATTTGTAGTGTGTCTCTGATAATGTTGCATTCAAATCATGTTATCTACTCATGTGGATAATATGTCTATTAGAACTCTATTTGGTTAAAAAACATTATTTGAGATAATTTATATACTCAAAGTTACTGAGTTCAGTGTGGTTGCTTGTAAAATAAGGGTTATGATCACCATAAGGAATGTTAGTGAATAGCTAGGTGAAATGATGTGTGGTAATCCCTGGACATATCTCCATGCAACTGTGACAACCTCTTTGAGAACCTGGAAAATAATGGCAATGGTCACATTATGGCAAGTGGTTAAAGTACCAGGAGATGCCTTGTTCTCATGGGCAAGCAGCAAGGCCACCATCTTAGGGATATGGGAAGATGAGAAAAAGAGAAATCGCCAATATTATTTTTGTTCCTGATGTGGTTATACTGCCTTTTGTTTCCAGCTTTGGGCTGGCTTTGGGGGTTTCCTGGTAAACAGTAAATCAGACCACATCTGTATTCCATGAGCAACATCCCGGCCCTTACACATACAATGACAAAAATTAGTCTGAATTTGCAAATCAACTTACCTCTAGTTTGGCACATGCCCTAAATCAGCTCACAGCTCGTGATTTACTCAGAGGTTCCCAGAAATCTTTTTATTATGTTTCCTCTCTGAAACTTTTGGTGTTTGTTTGTTTGTTTTTTGATTTTTCATGACCGTGTTTCTCTGTGTAACTCTGACTGACTGGGAACTTTATCCATAGACCAGGCTGACCTTGAACACAGAGTCCTACCTGCCTCTGCCTCCTGATTGCTGGGATTAAAGGTGTGCACCACCACTGCCCAGTCCACTCTGAACTTATGATTACTGTCATTTTTTTAAAAGTCCATGTGGCCTAATTTCCATTTGGTGTTAGAAAGCCTTTCATATTTTGGTCTTATCAAGTCATGTTCTCTGATGTTCAAGCACCTTGTAGCTCCTGGGATACTCTTGTGAGTCTACTGAATGATGGCTTGTGAGTAGAGCCAGAGAAGTAACTGGCTAGATGGCAGTGTAACCTCTACTCTGAAGCTATAGCTGGGAGTCAATCCAGGCCAGACTCCTTTAGATCCAAGTCTCTTTTGCTGTGTACAAGGATGCTGCAGCTCAGGGGCCATCACCATCTTAGTGGTACTCTTCTCAGAAGTGGTAATGGCTCACCAACATTCTTCCTTTTTGACAATCAGTTGACTACAGGGTATAGCTTATAACAGTGGCCAAGGCAATGGATTTTCCTCTTGGACTTTGCAGTTCCTTGTAGGCAGGAACTTAAAGGATCAATTATTAGCACCTATTCAGTGCCATATTATTCATCAAGACATTGAAGATTCCTGGTAAATGATTGTGGAGCAAAGTGAACAAAGCTGTTTACGTATTGAATTCATGATATGATCTTACTGTAACTTGATGGCATCCCAACCAACAGAGCGAGTTTATACATTCAAGGCTCAGTACCTTCTCTGCGTCTCCTGGATTCACACAGTGTTACATTTTGTGTAGCCTTCTTTCTTTTCCAGTGTATCATCTTTTGTCTTATCTTCCACTACGAAATTTTATAACTTTCAGTAGCTAATATCCAGTGTTGACAAAATGGAGAGCTCATATTGGTTTTCTGTTAAAGGTTTGTTTTTTTAAAGCCTGTATCAATGATGGTAGAATTAGGAAGATTCCAATGTTTAACCTGTCATTGTCGCACATGTCTCTAAACCTAGCACTTGGAAATTATAGGCAGAAAGGTCAGGAGTTCAAGGTTATCCTCTTTACATAACTAGTTTGAGGCTAGCCTGTGCTACATGTAACCTTTGAGGCTAGCCTGTGCTACATGTAACCTTGTCTCCAAAGGAAGAAAAAGATTGCTATTTTTCTTCTTGTGTTTCATTTTACCTATTTAGAAAATTCCTTTCTAAAAGATAGTTTGTTTTTTTTCCCATTGGGATAAGGATCCCTGACTTGGCTAATGGCCATTTTGGTGAATTTCCATTCTATCTCTTGTTTAAATTATTCCTCGCTGTCTTGGTGTATTTCCATTTATTTTTTCTCAGAAACAAACCACTGCCTTGGTGAACAGCAAATAAATGAGGAAGAAAAATAGTTTCTCTTGTGTGATATAAGGATGCACACATAAAATAATAAAGCATGTAGGGCATTTGTTAAGATGATAATTCTGTTCTCAAGGTAGCATCCTATTATAATGGATGATCAGTAGATCCCCATGTGCTAGCCACTGGGTCAGTCCTGTGCATAGCTTATCTCATATAATCCTCTCAACAGAAGTATACGACATCTTTTAGTATTAATTTATCTTCACTTTACAGAGGAAGAAACAAACAAAACCAGCGTGCTATCTTTTTGCACATGCCCCTCACCTAGCACACAATGAGGCAGATAACCATGGCCGGCCATTTTGGATTCTGTAGTGTTAGTCTCTTGTATTTGGTGTCTTTCCCTGCTTCATAGAGTCTCCTCTGGACCAGGTATTATACTGAGCATCTTATATAGATTATCTTAATTCTTTAATTCCAAGAACTTCTGATGATGTTGATGCATTACTACAATTTTAGAGGTAGTGGGAAGGAGGCTCAAAATTTTTTTTCCTCAAAATCACCTAAGTAGAAGCAGACTGGGAGGCCCCATCATCAGAAAGATGCAGCATAGCAGGAACTGGGCAAGAGGCTGATTTGTCATGAGGTTTCCAGCTTCCAGAGAGGACGTTTGTAGTCTTCAGAAGTCCAGGAAAAAGATCATCTTACCATAGTATGTGACAGCTTATCATGTCCAGTCTATTTCTTTCCTGTTACAGGCCAAAGGGGGCAGGAAGTTTGTGAAAACAAACTGCTGTAATTACATTTAGGTGTACATGAATGGCAGAGTCCAGTACCAATAGTATTCTCTGGACCATACAAAAAAAGTCCCTGGTGGAGATGAAGAATTAGAAAAGAGCTGATTTTCTCTACACAGTGTGAAATGGATGTGTTCTTTGGTGACTCGTTTCTTAAGAAACCCTCTGGTTAGATTTGTACAACTGTTTTTAAAGTGTTCTCTCTCTCCCCCTCCCCTCCTCTTTCCTCTTCTTTCCTTAACCCTAATACACATTTAAAAATCTACATTAAAACTTTTTGTAGGTGCAATAGGGTTGTCTCAGCACTTAAGAATGCCTATCACTCTTGCAGAGGACGTAAGTTCAGTTCCCAGCATCCACTTGGCAGCTTACAACTATCTGCAAGTTCAAGCAGATCTTGTCCTTTTTTCTGATCTGCCCAGGTTCATGTATGCAGATGGTACAAATACACACATTCACACACACACACACACACACACACACACACACACACACACACACACGAAATAAATTTTAAAAATAGGTTCTTGGTCTGCTACATAAAAATATAGTATTGATCTTAATTATTTAACTTGTCATTATTATTCAAAATTTTCAAATTGAATCCAAATTCAGATAATTTACATCTTTCTGATGCATTATTTTGTGCAATGAACAAGTCTCTTTTCTTCTCTCCATTTCCATTCACAGTTTATAACAGTTAAATTTTATTAAATTGAGTGTGGTCATGTTGTTATCCCACTATCTTTGACAAAATATATTATATGAAGACTTTCAATAGCGTTTTGGAAATATTTTAGCACCCGGTACCAAAGATATAAGTACAGAAAATGAATAACATTTCTGAAGAGACAACAACAACAACATATTTTTCAAGTTACATGACTGAGGTACCTAGTGAATTATTAAAGTTTGGTTCATTAACAATCTGGGGCGATGAATGACCTCTAGTAGGATGGAGGTGGTGAGCAGGGATAGAAAACTAAGTAAGGGATGATATAATCTGACTCAAATGCAGGAGTCACTGGAGTTATCCCATTCTAGCTCCTGGTTTGAGGCTTTCCATGTTATGACAGCCTTTCATTAGCAGATGAGTAGACCCACATCTCATGGAGAGGGACTCATGTGAGTTGGGGTGGGGGAATTTCTTCTTTTAAGTGTTTTCATACATGCCCCTGTGGCTTTCCCTTCTCCAGTGGTAAAACACCAGATGGGAAAAACCTGGGAGTTTTTGTTCTAGTCAAGAACTATAGACAGAACACAAATGAATTTGGGCTCTTCATGATGCAACTGACCAGTACTTAATTCTGAAACTTGCAAACAGGCTACAGTCAGAATTTATTTGACACTGAAGAATCAACGCTACGTGATTTACAGAACGATCTTTTGATGCCTGCATTTTTCAATGACACTAGGATTTCACTGCTACTTTAAGGACTTTAGTGACAGTTTGACCTTGAACTGTATGTATCATAAAATATGTCACATTAAACGGATTATAAGCCATCCTTTCCTGACTCTATAGAGATTTTATTTAGAATGTCTGGCTACAGCCACAGATATGATAAAATGGAATTTTAGGATTATCAATATACAAGGAACACAAATATTTTATTACATCATAGATAAGAACTTAACACATAATTGAGTCCTAACTGTTTAACAGGTATAATTGACAGAGAAATCTCCCCCTACCTTTTGTAGCCTCAAAGCTGCTACATGTCTAAGGCTAATCTTTGAAGCCCTATGTTCCTGCTCCCACTTTCCATGTGCTGGGATGACAGTTGTATAGCACCCTTCCATCATCCACTTCCTCTTGCTTTAGTGCATGTCTCTGTAGTTGGAGTTCAATATTTTCAATAGGTCATAAGTTAATCACAGCAGTTAATGCTCTATGCAGAGAGATTATGTGGTCACTCCTGGGAAGTTCTGATTTTCAGTGCACTGTGTTAATTCATCTTTAACCACATTAATTCATCCAGGTTTGTGGTTCATCTACAGATCGAATTCCTGTAATTTTGCATGCCATCTGATTTAATGTCCACTTAGTTCAGTAGCTAGACAGCCACAAGTAGGCTCAACACATGATTCCAATGTCAAAAGCTCAATAGAAAGAATCTTCACATTTAATTCAGGCATCTGTAGCTGGAGATGGTCTTGATGCTAAATCGTAAGAAAAACCTAAACAATGTAAAACATTATGTGTAAATATGCTCATGGTAAAATTTATGTTTCAGAAAGACTTTTAATGGAAAATTATAGGAATGAATGATTTGATTATGAAATAATATTGTATACATTCCTTTAGAAGTTTCTCATACCATATACTCAAATATAATTCTGAGTTTGCAGGTAAAGGACTAATTGGCCAGAGTTTACAGATGATAACTTAGTTTCTTTGTGAAAGACCTTCCAAATGTTTTTAGTTAAATAAAAAAATTGAAGCTTTATTTTGTCTTTTTTATGATGTTTTGGTCAAAAGTTAGAGTCAGTTAATAGAAAAGTATGTATGGGAACATTCATGCTTTATTGAAATAGATACAAAATAACTTAAATAGTTGTTTGCAAAACCTGAGCCCACCTCAGGTGTTTCAGTGGAAAGATAAAGAGGGTTTTATGTATTTTAAATATATTCTATGATACACAATACAATTAAATATACTTTTAACTAAAAGACATGTATTTTTAGTCTTTCATAAAGCACTTACTACGTGGTCTTCACTGGGATGCTTCAAGAAGCAGCAATGTTTACTTCAGTTAACCCCAGAATGCCTGTCATCAATAAGGGATGCCTGTGAGTAATTTGCTTTTCAGGACGTGCTGGTGAGAAGGATGTTTCTTGACATCAGACAGGTTACAAAACCTGGATAATCACAGAGTACCCCCATTGTCCTAAATGTGCTTTCTGACCAGTGTGTGCTTTCATAGTGAGTACTGTAAGAATTTCAGAGAGTTTAGAAGATGCCGTATGAGTTTGATAAACAGAGCTATTATTTCATCTACTCCATCTATTACTGTAGTTCCTGAATGCTAGGACTGTCAGAGACAAGAGAAGGGGCCATAGGAGCCCAGTTAAAGGGTCAAGAGTGTGTACTCATATGCCCAGTTGTTAGCTATAGCTGACGAGCTGTGTAGAGAAAATACAGGAAATGAACCTGGAAGATGAACTTGATGTCACGTTGCAGAGGACATTGCATTTCAGATCAGCTTTTACTTTCCAACAAATTGGGGTCTGTTGGAGGTTTATTTTTGTCTTTCTTTTCTTTTATCCATTTGTATCTTTTGCTTTTGGTAAAGCGATGCATTATTATAGCCTTGTTATTTCAGAAAGAAGAGCTATTGGTGTAAACATGCCATAGAAATTTAGGCTTGTACTGATGATTTCCACTAGGACTATTTGCATGGTAAGGAGGAGGAAGAATTAAATACTTTAACAGGTAACAGAGCCAATGACTGCTCACTAAGGGAAAAGGGCTAGAAAGTTTGTCAAGGTCCAACATCTGGGCCTAGTGAAAAGGCAGAGGGCTAACACAGAAATGACTTTGTCAGAGAAAGTGGTAAAATAGCCAGCATACTACTCCAGAGAGGCAACACTGGAAGAAATTCTTATGTGGCCAAGTCCACAAACAATTCGTTATGTGTGTCAGCTGATTCCTTCAGGGGAGCAGCATCAACCAACCAAGTTTTCTTAAGTGCTAAATATTTCCCCATGGTCTATCGTAATTACGTCACTCTCACAAAGACATACAAACATGGTTTAGTTATTATGAGAAGATGTCATTGAAGGTACCAGTGTGAGTAAACCCATCCTTCAAACCCACTATAAACAGAGCTGGCTTTAATCCAGGAGAGAAGCACAGTGAAGGAGGAATGCTTCGAACCCAGCTGATGCCAATCAGTAGGCATACAAGGAAGAAAGGCTGATGGTGAAGGCTAGTTAAAAGTTAACCTGAGGTCACCAAGGTTCCAGGCAGAGTGGCACGGAGTGACAATAATTACATCAGTGATATCAACAATAGTAGCCATTTTTGTATTGACCAAATGCTGTGTTCCATGCAAAATTCTGTTGTTTACATTTGCTACTTCATACGATTTCCCCAAATTGGGATGGATTTGCATTACAAGGTACTGCAAAAGTTTGGGGAGTGGAGTCTGGACAATTAAAAGCTTGGAAACTAGTAAAGGATGAGTTGGAGGCTGAAGATCTGTGAGGAAACCATTGCAGCAATTCATACTGGAGGCCCCAGGCACCCTAACTCGGCATTCGAACCCACAAATACATGTTTAATACTTGTTTCAGCCTCGATCAAGGCAATAAGGGGTAAATTGCACCTAATTCCCGTCTGCCTGGCATCTGAAGCCCACCAGAGGACATTGTAAGGGATGCCTTTTCTGACCTGAGTGTTGGCCTGAAGTTTGTGTGTGTGTGTGTGTGTGTGTGTGTGTGTGTGTGAGCCTTTGTGGGTCCCAGTTCACCTTTGTTTATAGGCTCTCTTGCTGATTAGCAGGAAACACAGTGTGGGGGACAGTAGGAGCTCAGCTGCATGCCAGACATGAACAGATACCTCCCAGGGAAACACAGTTTGAGAGAGAAAAAAATTTTTTTTCTTAAAATTCTTCTCTTCCAAGGTTAGGGTAAGAATTGGGGCAACTAACATCAGAATGGAACAAAGGATTAAAAAATATATAATCACATTTCGTCGTTCTCCAGTGTGTGAGCCAGACTAGCTTCCGAGTTATGCATGCATGCATGTTTACTCTAGCCTGTTACACAGACACTGTGGAACTCACTTATTTTGACCTGTTCCCATGGACTAGGAGCCACTCACACTCACATTACTCAATTTATTTTCCCAACACTCTCATTATGCTGATATTATGAAACTTGCGTAGAAATCAACTCAAAGGTTAAGTGCCTTACCCAGAGGTGCACAGGAGGAGTGGAGGCGAGGCATGCCTTCCAACTCACTTTCCCCATAAGATCAGGAGGCTGAAAGCACTTTTGAGTGGGTTTCTAAACCCCCAGGGAGGGTATCAACCCTGGAGTTATAGCACACTGTGCTGAACACTGCCTTGAAAGGCTGAATTAATTAAAACGAATAAAATAATGAAAAATCAAATCCGTACTGAGTTGAGGTTACTTCCAAACACATTTGCTGCTTGAGTTCTGTTCCAAAATAGAAAGAAGAAAAGACTTGGCTTTTTGAGAATAGCCATGGTTAGTTATTCTCTAGAAATTGAAGATGCTTATAAAATGTCCTGAGTGCTATAAAAAATGCCTATTTCTTATTGACACAGGTGTGTGTCACATGTGTTGCGAATCTTTGTTTCCTAGTCTTGGTGAATATATATTGGTTCATCATGTTATTTTCTTGAATGCATTCACATCAGACAGACAGAGAAGAGAAATATAATGCTCTTTTTGTGCTCCACTACAATTTTGCTCTATTTTATTAAATTATTTATTTATCATAAGGTTTTCACCTTTTGTTGTTATGTTTTAACCACTCTGCACAATAGCTCAGGAAATAGATCAAAATAGTCAACAAAAAATATGTTAAATATGGCAGCTGGAGTTTGGGAAATAAATCTTTGAGTATAATAATTTATTCACTTGAGCTGTTGTTTCAGCAAAGCATTTCATCTTAGTTTCAAAATAGTTGCTATTCATTACTAAATATGTTTAAAAATCGAAGCAGAAAAATGGATTTCATTATGTCCGGATATCCTAAAAAAAATACTCAGGTGTTAAAGTCGGGGGCTCTTTGGAGAAAACCGACCAGATAGGGATTATGGCTGTGTGGTTAATTAATAAGAAGGGTATTTGGGGCCAGTTTAGGGGTAACTTTGCATCAGAATTAAGGAGTACTTCATGCTGTAGGGACAATAACGGGGTGCTAATTCTGAACGCACACAGTACTGTCCTACAAAGACATCAAGATGTGCAGGAAATCAACCCTCCTGCAGTCCTGGCAAGCCAGACTGACCCCGGCAAATGAAAATAATCAAAAGTAATTAGAAGCGTGCTGGACGACTCCTCGGAGAGCCGAGCAGGAGAGTAAACACGCCTGAATCCTGGAGCCACTGCAAAGGCCCACGTCTGAGCTGTTAGGTGCCCTGACCTTGTCCACATAAAGATGTGATTTATGAAGTGCAGGGCACAGCAGCAGGGCTTCTGTCTTCTCCTGGAGAACCAAATTACTGAGGCGGAGATTAACATGCTTTCAGTCGGGCCCATTTCCAGACCAAGGGAAATTTTTTATTTATCTTTTTTTCCTCCTTTAATTTCCTTTCTTTCTTTCTTTCTTTCTTTCTTTCTTTCTTTCTTTCTTTCTTTCTTTCTTTCTTTCTTTCTTCCTTCCTTCCTTCCTTCCTTCCTTCCTTCCTTCCTTCCTGCAGAACTGCATGAATTTAAGAAAAGAAAAAAATAAATAAAAAGGAAGAAAGGCAGTGTTCCTCAGAAATGACCCAGTATCTCTCTCCCAAGCAGTGATAATAGGGGTCAGAACCTTTGTGCCTACAGCTTGGCACTGTACTGGGCAGACTTGCAAGTCTTCCTACCAACATCTCAGAATTCAACTTCAAGTTCAAGCTTGTGACATACTTCCCTGATTAAGCAGTATAAATAATTAAAATCAAATGGAGCATTTATCACAGCCAATCCTATGGCTTTCTGATCTAGTTTGTGCACAGAGCATTATATTTTACTCAAATCTTCTCACTGAATGAAAAGATTTAAATAGATTGAGGGTGGTGAGAACATGGAGTACTCAGAGGGGAGGGTTATAGGGTGATATATTTGTATAGGAACCAATGGGACATCCCTGGAGTCCTAAAGTCCTACTTAGATTTTTCTTGTCTGTGTTTCACTTAAGCTCAAGTCTGACCATGTCCCACATACCACTGTGCTATACAAAAGGAAACATTGATTTTCTTTTAAACACACATCAATATCTATACACAAAGCTAATTTAATTAGCAAGCAGTTATTGTTCAGCCAAACGTCAATTTCTCAGATTATTTCATGCTTCCTGACGTGAACTGTATGAAGCAGGATTTCATGGGCAGTCTGTGAATGAGACTGCACGTGAGAAACCCCTAAACCTGTATTTGCACAGTGTTAGGAGGAAAAAAAGTCAAGCTTGGAGTTCGGTGGCTGCTTAGCCACCCCAAGAACCCAGAGCTGCAGAATTAAAAGGACTGTACTTAGGGCTAAGGCTATAAAGTGCCTTCCTCTATAAACTCAAAACATAATGTCAGGGTGAATGCGAACCTACTTTATTAACTTTATGGTATTGAAAACTGCCAGCGAGTCGTCTTGTTTTTAAATACCGTCCTCTGCAGAGTGTTACAGGGCTGTTTGTCCACAGGAAGCCATTAAAAGTGGACAGTGCAGTCATTTCATCTGGCTTTGGGGGGACTGCTTTTCTTTCTGTTAATGATGTGCTGGCATGTACCATGCCCATAGGGTCTCCATTAGCTGGACTCTTACTTCTGGGACAACCATGAAGTTTAGGGCTTAAAAGAGGCATAGGTTTACAGTCCTGTGGGGATCACTTGAATACTGGGGCCCTAACTTATTACTGTTTTAACTAATATATTGACTTATTTTAAATAAACAGTTCTACAATGAAGGCAGAACCCATGGCCTTATTGGAAATCTTTGGGCTTTTTAAAAATTCTGCCATCCCTGTAGCCTGGGGAGGAAGGAAAAGGCTTGAGGAGGGTTTATACGCTTTCAAACCAGGAAGAAAACACATTAACCTCTCCCAGGCCAGCCCTGCCATTACCAAAGTGGAATCTTTATAACTCCTAGAAAATCTGCCTGCTCCTGCTCAAACCTCAGACTTTCCAATGTCGTCTTCTTGGTAAATAACAATTAAGAAGATAAAGAAGTGTGTCGTGACTCCTACTGAAAAGCATTTTAAAAGTATGATTCTTAAAAAAAAATTCTGATGAACTACTCTTTTCTGCTTTCTCAGAGCCATATATTTGTCAAAGCTCCCCCTCATTCTATCCCCTTGATATTTAGATCATATGTCCTGATACATGCTTGCAAATTAAAGCTGGTTTGAGATTATAGTAAAACCATTATTTTTAATAGCCCATTGCAAGTGCGGTGCTAAGCCCTGCAGAACACGCATGTTCCTGATTACTGCAGAGCAGAAAGCAGCTTTTGCAGCGGCTTAATTTGTACCTGGTAACTACTGTAAGCAGACTTCTCTAGAAATCCCAAGGAATAAAGGATGTTGGTGGTGGTATTTGGCTCCTTGTATTTATTTATTGTTTTAGAAACCTCCCGACTGTAAGCGAGCTTATGGGAAAAAAGCAAGCTCACTGCAAAACCCTGGCCCTCTATCCTTGTCTGGGCCTGTGTTTCCTCGGATGGGGTAGATCTTCTAATGGAAGAGCAAACGTGCTAGGGGGCGGGGCTCATGGTTATTGCAGGGTTATGTCAAGAAAAGGTAGGATGGCTATCCTCATGTGAAGTTATTTCTTTATAAGCAAAAGAAGGGGGGGTGTTAATCATGAATCTAGTGTTTTGCTTTCTTTGCCCAGATCCTTGTATTGATACCTTTAAATTCTCACAGTTTATTCAGTGTACGAGAGTGATAATGACGACAGCAATATTAATATTATTTAGTACGAAACAAATATTAAAACAATAGTGGTGATGCTAAAATGAATCCTCCCCGTCTCTAGACACATCTCGCAGGGTCTCAGGGAGGAAGTTAAGGTTGTGTTTGGAGAAGGGACTTTCAGAGGTAGGAAGATCCTCCACTCAGGCAGTGTTGCAGGGCCAGTGCTCCTGTGACCTGGAGGATGCACTAGCAGGCTGGAGCTTGGTGGCTTCACCTGGGTTGCTGAGGCTGCGGGCACCGTGCTTTATTTCGGGATACATCGCCACCTACCGGCCTCCTGCCGTACCTGCAAGGATCCCATCCAGACCCGTCGCCCCGCCTCCCACACCAGAAGCTAATACAAGGGGAAAAAACTCAAAGGGAGGCTTTTCCCCTGGAATGTGAATTTAGTCAGGACCTGTCACTGATTCCCCAGGACCTTTGTCTCATCGCCAGCGTTTCCTGCTTTTCAGAGAGGCTTTGAAAAGGGTTAGGCGGTGGGTGCTGCAGGGCCGGGGCAGGGTGGGGTAGGTCAGGAATGGTTTAGGGCTCTGAGCACCCAGACCCCCTATCAAGCCCAAGTGTCTGAAGCAATCAGTTCCCCAGATTACTTATATTTAATACACAATGCATCATAAAACAAATCTCTCATCCTGACAGGAAGAAAATAGAACAGCTCATAGCTCCAGCTAGTCCAATTTATGGCTAAATTAAAAAAAAAATAAAAAAATAAAAAGCTCCAACAATGGGCAAGTTGAGGAAGGGCTGGCGATCAATGCAGGGAGGCCAGGGCTCCTCAAGGTTCTCAGGCCGGGCTCTATGGGAATATCTGACCGCTTCGGTTATTTACAAAGGATTTGTTCCTGTCTTACCTAGCACTGCTGTGAGATTTTCCCCTCAAACAATGGCCATTATCTGAAATAACAGTTCAATGTCACAGATAACAGGCCACCAAAATGAATTAGTCACCACCTCTTGTCATTTACTATCACCCACATCCTTGTCTTCTGTTACTATTTTTGTTTTTAGATCAGCATTTTGGGGAAAATAAAGATCTAGATTTTCATACTAACTTGCACTTGGAAAAAACAGAAAGTGGGTGGCACTTGTGAGACCTGGTCTGTAGATAAAAGTTTAATGTTAGCACTTTGTAAGCCTGACGGCTGGCTCCACCTATCCTAGGGAATTGCCCCTAGACCTGAGCACTTTACTTAACTTTCTATTGTTGAGTTGGGAATAAATTGGATTCAGGGCTTGGGGATTTAGCTCAGGGGTAGATCTCTTGCCTAGCAAGGGTGGAGCTCTGTGTCTGCTCCTTATTTGGTGGGTGGGGGAGCTGAATTTTTCTATTTGCTTTTATTAATGGAGTTTTCTCATCAAGCATTTATTCCCAATTAAACTGTGGTTTAACAAACTTTACCCAAATTTGTCTACAAATAAACACGTGGATCCTTATATTTTGCCATCCATTCTCCAGATTCTTTCGTCCTCTGTCATTTCTGCATTGTATTGATAGAAACTGTCCAAACTTATAAAGTTATCTAACGTGTAAAATATGAATCACTAAAAGCAAGCACTTGTATAAATCTACTTTGGAGCAGTCGTGTAGCAAAAATAATAGCAAAAATTCGTGGGACAGTCTTCAATCTACTAATCCCATAGCACTCTATTTGGAAGAAATATATGCAAATTATGTTTTAGATTTTAAGCTTTGTTCTTATGTGGGGGGAAAACGATATAAAAATGTAGCACACTTTTCTGCTGACCTAACTATAAAAACTAAGGGAATAAATTTAAGTACAAAATTGAATTAAAAATTATTTTAAATATGTCTAACTGAAAACTGAAATGTCTGTCAGCTTTCACTCTTGAAGCTACTGTCTTGAGACTTTTAGTGTGGGCCAGTGTCTCTTTATCCAAGAGTTACTCAGGCTCTCTCCAGCGCTTCCAAACTACCAGCTGCCTGGGGAGCCACCCTCACACCCCTGAAAGCAATTCTCCACCCCACCCCATCCCTCCC
>CABHPH010150308.1:1628-43403 GCA_902168325.1 Peromyscus nudipes
GAGAGAGAGAGAGAGAGCGCCAGGCCCGGCAGAGAGGAAACAGAGGGGTGCAGAGAGAGACCAAGAGACGCAGAGAGAGAGTGTGGGGGTGCACGTCCGGCTTTTAGGCTGGGACGCAGCTGCCCGCTGAAGACGTAATAAGGCACTGGACAAGCCCCCCAAGCTGTGCATATACAGAATCCTTACACACAGGAGTGGGTGTTATAGTTGGGTTATTGTCCTTTTTTTTTTTTTTGAGCTGAGGATCGAACCCAGGGCCTTGTGCTTGCTAGGCAAGCGCTTACCACTGAGCTAAATCCCCAACCCGGGTTATTGTCCTTAACACGTTTATTTTTATTTTATTTATTTATTTTTTTGTTTTGTTTTGTTTTTTTCAAAACAGGTTTCTCTGTGTAGCCCTGCCTGTCCTGGAACTTGCTCTGTAGACCTCCTCCTGCCTCTGTCTTCCAAGTGCTGGGATTAAAGGTGTGCACTACCACTGCCCAGCTTTTTTTATTTATTTTGGTTTCTTTAACAAATGCAATTGCTCATGTGTGGTGCTTTAAATGAGAATGGCCCCCATGGGCTCCTATGTTGGAATGCTTGGTCCCCGGTTAAAGGAACTGTACGGAAAGGATCAGGAGCTGTGACATCGGGACTGGGTTTTAAGGTTTCAAAGCCCATATCATTCTGAGTCACTCTTTTTGCCACATGCTTGTGGATCAGTTGTAAGCTGTCAGCTACTGATTGCCCCAGTGCCATGCCTCCCTCCCTGTTCCCATCATGATAGTCACGGTCATCCTCTGAAACTGCAAGCAAGCCTCCAGCCAAATGCTTTCTTTTACAAGTTTCTTTGGTCATGGTGTCGCTTACAGCAAAAGAAAAGTACTACGTACCAGGTAACGGTACGGAGAGGTGCGGGGGGTCATTAGGACTCTGCTTCAGATGCTTTGGGTTTTGTTGTTTGTTTGTATGTGTGTGTGTGTGTGTGTGTGTGCGCGCGTGTGTATGTGTGCTGTATGTGTGATGTGTGTATATATATGTGTTATATGTGTGATGTGTTTAAATGCATGTTGCATGTGTGATGTATGTATATGTGTGTATGTATGTGCAAGTGGGTATCCATGAACACATATGTGAAGGCCAGAGGTCAAGTACTTCCTCTATTACTCTTCACCTTTAAAAGAATTATTTTTATTACATTTTTAATTTACGTGTGTGTGCACACACACACATTCACACACTTGAATGCACTTGTACATACTTACAATCCCAGCACCTGGGTGGGGATTGGAGGAGATAAGTGCATCCCTGGAGTTCACTGGCCGGTCAGCCTAGACCAGTCAGAGCTCCAGGTTCAGTGAAAGACGCTGTCTCAAAAATCAAGGTACAGGGAAATTGAGGAAATATCTAAAGGGTAAAAATATCTCAGTCTGGCAAAGCTTGCCTGGAAACCCCCCATGCTCAAGTATAACAGCCTTTTTCTTTTGAGCCACCAGCCAGCTTCCAAATTATGACACGGAGACAACTTATTAGCTATGAATGCTCAGCCTTAGCTTATGCCCGTTTCTGGCTACCTTTTTTTTTTTTTTTTTTTAAACTAAAATTAGCCTGTTTCTCTCCAGCTGTTTTGCCTCGGGGCTTTTCACTTTTCTTTGCTTCTGTGTATCTTAATTTCCACTGCTTCTCGTGTCTGGCTGGTGGCTGCCTGGCTTCCAGCCCCAGGCATGTCCTTCTCTTTCTCCCTCCTTCTCTTCTCTCTCCTCTCTTCTTTCTTGTTCTCTCTCTCTCTCTCTCTCTCCTAGATTTCTCCTCCAATTTATTCTCTCTGCCTGCCAGCCCTGCTTATCCCTCTCCTGCCCAGCTATTGGCCATTCAGCTGTTTATTAGACCAATCAGGTGCCTTAAGCAGGCAAGGTAAAACAGCAACACATCTTTACATAATTAAACAAAGGCAACATAAACAAATGCAACACATCTTTGCCTAGTTAAAATAATATTCCACAAACTCAGAAACAACTACCACAGCAGATAGTTCCTATCTGAAACTTCAGAGGCAGGACTAAGGTCAGAAAATTACCCACTAGCCCACCCTGATACATCCTTCCTCACTTCAAGTCCCTCATGCCAGAGCACACAGCCTCCACTTCCTCTAAAAGACTGCAGCCCTTCAGTTCTGATCAAAAGGGCAGTCCTGCTTCTGGAGATGCCTGTCTTCTTTTACTTCTACATCACCTCCATCATCCCAATCTAACAATACCCAGTGCCAACCTCTAACCTGAACACATAGGTGCACTCATATGCACCCAAGGCACATGAGCACACATCCACACTAACAAGTACATACATCCCTCACAAAAAAAAAAAAAAACAAAATTTTTTTTTGATATTTCGAGATAGGGTTTCCTCTGTGTAGTTTTGGCGTCTGT
This sequence comes from Peromyscus nudipes, assembly GCA_902168325.1. Taxonomy (NCBI): domain Eukaryota; kingdom Metazoa; phylum Chordata; class Mammalia; order Rodentia; family Cricetidae; genus Peromyscus; species Peromyscus nudipes. Next base: position 4,037 of record CABHPH010150308.1, read on the forward strand.
CTTGGAACTCGCTTTGTAGACCAGGCTGGCCTTGAACTCACAGAGATCTGCTTGCCTCTGACTCTCGAGTGCTGGGATTAAAGGTGTGTGCCACCACCACCCGGCAACACACACAATTTTTAAAAATCAATTTAAAAATGTTAATGGTGATGACCCTGTGTCTTAGACATTGACTGTGTGCTGTAGGGTTCCTGGCGTCCTCTGGGAACCAAGCAGCTTTTTCTCTTAGGGGTCTGATGGCTTGCACTTCACTTCCAGTTTCTATGTCAACAGTAAAACGAGGATGACCTCTTTCTTCCTTTCCCGCTGTTGGTAGGGTTATTATTGTTGTGACAAAACACCATAACCAAAAGTAAATTGGGGATGGAAGGATTTATTTGGCTTATGCTTCCAAATCACTGTTCAGTATTGGAAGAAGTCAGGACAGGAACTCAAGCAGGGCAGGATCCCGGATGCAGGAGCTGATGCAGAGGCCATGGAGGGGTGCTGCTTACTGGCTTGCTCCACATGGCTTACTCAGCCTGCTTTCGTCTTCTTTTTTTTTTTTTTTTTTTTAATTTAACTCTCATTGATTCTTTGGGGATTTCACATTGTGCATCCTGATCCCACTTATCTCCCTGTCCTCTCAAATCTACCCCCTGCCCATGCAACCCTCCCCTACCCACCAAAAAAAAAAACAAAAAACAAATTTAAATGGAAAAAAAAACCCAAAACATACATAAATAAATAAATAAATAAATAAATAAATAAATAAATAAATAAATAGGAGAAGAATCTCATCGTGGAAGCTGCAGTGTGGCCCATTGAGTCACACAGTTTACCCTTTAGTCCATTCATCATTATCTGTTAAGTGTTCATTGCTATGAGTCATTGTCTGGCTTCTGCTACACTGTCAAGAATGGGCTCTCTTGGATATCCTGCTGTTGTCCTGTGTCGTGGAGATCCTGCAGTTTTGGCTCTGTAGGTCTGTCCCATTCACATGCTCCAACAGTTCGTGGATGCCGTGGGTTGGGGTGGGCCAACTCATAGCCCTGGTTCTGGGCCTGGGTGGTAGCTGGTATGGTCAGCTTTCCCTCGTCATCACTACCTGGCGAGTTCTCTTAACACTGCCCCAGCTAGCTCACCCAATGCGGCCTACAGCGAGGAGCGAGGAGCGGGCCAGTTCTCCTGCTCTCAGGTCTTCGGATCATGTTCACCCGCACTCACACCACCAGGGCCAGCTCTACTGTTTTGCCCAGGGGAGGTGCCGGCCCTCTCTTGCAATTGCTGTAGGGGACGTAGGAGTTGGGAGGCAGGGTCAGCTCTGCCGCTCTCTTGCCCTCCAGGCTGGCTCTCCTACATCCCCTACAACAGCGTCAGCTCTAGTGTGCTGCCCACATGGGGTGCAGAGCCTGCTTTCTGCTGTGCTGCAACCGGTGAGGAGCAGGGCTAGTTCTCCTACTCTCGTGACCACGGGGCAAGCTCTCTCACCTGCTGCGGATGGCAGTGGGTGAGCGGGGAGGGGGGGGCATCTTTCTCTCACTCTCACCCATGCCACCCAGGCGGGACAGGCTCAGTTCTCCTGCTCTCAGACCCACAGAGTCAGCTCACCTGTGTTGAGGAGGGGGCAGGGAGGAGTTTCCCCTGAGGGTCAGGGCCAGTTCTGCTGCAGTATCCAGCAAGGGGCAGGACCAGCTGTCCCAGGGCCGGTGAAGGGAGGAGCTGGTTTGACTTAGTCCTTGAATTTCCACACGTGTGGTTCCTATGACACCCCATGCTAACATTGGCCGTGGATATCATCATAGACCCCAGCTGCGGCAAGACTATGGACCCAGACATGGCCCTCCGCAGCAGCTTGGGCCCGGATGGCCCCAGTAGCAGCACAGGCCACTCAGATCAGTACGGCCCTGGTGGCAGCATGGCCCTAGGACACCAACACAGTCTCAGGAGGCTGATCATACCCTGGGCATCTGCAGAGCCCTTGGTGGTAACAGGAGCCATGGACATCACCCCAGACCCTGGCAGCTGCAACCCCATAGACCCAAACATGGCCCTAGACAGTGGCCTTGGCCGGGATATAGCTCAGCTGATAGAATGTTTGCTAGCATGCACAAAGTCCTGGGTTCGAATCCCAGCACCACATAAACCAGATGTGGTGGCTTGTGCCTATAATTCCAGCACTTGAGAGATGAAGATAGGGAAAATGAGACATTTAAGGTTAGCCTCAGCTAAACATTGACTTTGAGGCCAACCTGGGCTACATGAGACCTTAACCAAAACAAACAAACAAACAAACAAACAAACAAACAAAAAAGTAGGGCTCAAACTTGCTGCTCTTCCAGGGTTTGGTCCCCAGCACCCAATGGTGGTTTATAACCACTATAACTCCAGTTCCAGGGGGTCCAACACCCTCTTCTGTACTGGCTCTTGCACTCACTTGATGCACATAAACACACGCGAGCACACACACACAGACACACGCACACAGACACACACAGACACAGACACACACTCATAATAGATGTTTTGCTTTGTTTTAAAGTGGAGAAGCAGCTAAGGAAGACACCCAAAGTTGACCTCTGACCTCCACCAGCACAAGTGCGTGAACATGAGTATAGAGAGACTGGAGTTAGCATGGTACTGTGGTATCTGCCCTATTATAATGCAGTAAGAAGTCCCTTACCAGATACCAACCAAACATTGGCAGTAGATAAGCTCTGGGGCCTTCCTAGATTCCAAACTGTGAGTCAAATTTATATTCTTTATCAATTACCCACCACCAGATAATTTGTTATAGCCATGCAAAACCAGACTAAGATGCTCTTCCTAACAAAAGAATATATCTAGCAAACGCCATCTTTACAAAACTAACTAAAAAAAAATCCAGCCCCTATAGCTCTCCAGCTCAGGTTTTCATTCCTTACCTTCAGACTTGTCCTCAGAACATGCACTTCCTGTGATTGCAACTTGTATTCAAGGACAGTCAGGGCATGCAAAGTACACACTTGAATTCAGCCGATGTGTAGTCATTATTTACCAAAAAGAGCCTTTCACACTCACAAAATTACCTGTTTTATTATATTGGTAGGGTGAACTCCTAGTGAAGAGGTTGGTAATTGCTTTGAATTTCTGGCAGCTGCTTAGCCTCTCTAAGATGGGCACCATTCATCTACAGAATAGAGATTTCTGTATACACCCACTGAATGAAACAGCGTTTCCTCTCATAGGTATTTCCACAGGAGAAACGAAGCTATGTGTCCAAAGATTTGTATCTGTGTGTTCCATACTGTTTGTGCAGCTCCAAGCAATTTGAATATCCATAAGTTGATTAATAAAGAAAGGAAAAAAATCAATGAGAACGTGAATAGAGTTGAACCACAATGTGGCTGGTGAGATGGCCCAGTGGGTAAAGGTGCTTGCCTCCAAGCCTGAGGACCTAAGTTCAATCCCAAGCACCCACATTAGAGAAGGAGAGACTGACTTCTGAAAGTCACCCTCTGACCTGGAGCACACACACACACACACACACACACACACACGCACACACACACACACACGCACGCGCGCACACACACACCAAGCTAAATGTAATTTTAAAAATTAAGCCAATAAATGCATTGTGCTAAGTGAAAGAAAGCAGATAAAATATTACATCATGTATGATTTCATTTATACTAAATTATCTTAAGAACTAGACCTATCTAGAGGCCACTGGTGGGCTGTCTAGGAAGGGCAACAGGGGAAACTCTGTGAAAGCAGCAATGCTCTGTGTCTCGAAGGCTGTGGTGTCAAATTTGTGCACCTAAAATAATCTCGAAGGTATAAAAGTCATAGTAATGTTAGTAATGTTGACCCCCCCAAAAATGTTACAGAGTCATTGCAAAGATTAATGAAATGATGTGTGTATGTGTGTGTGTGTGTGTGTGAGAGAGAGAGAGAGAGAGAGAGACGGGGATGGAATATATATAGATACATATATATGTGTGTGTATATATGTATGTATATATATGTATATATGTATATGTGTGTGTATGTGTATATATATATATATATATATATATATATATCCAAGTTCAGTGCTGTCCCGGAAAGGCTCCTGAACTAATGGTTGTGTCCATGTGTATATGTTACTGGGGCACTAACTTTCGGGTACTGTCCACCCAGGGATCCTCATTACCAGATGTTCTGTATCTAAATAAAATGAGTCACCAGTGAAAAGCGCAGGTTCCAGCTCAGGCTGTTCCGGCTGTCAGGTACTTCCATGGTAGCACAAGTCCCACCCATGCCTGGGAAATGCTCAACACTTCCCTGCAGAAGCCTGGGGCACCTCCTGCCCTTCTGATTCAGTGTCAGGCACTCATGTCCAGCCAAACCGCCCTCGCCCAGTCACCCAGGCGGTAAAGTCCAGTGTACCTGCCAAGCCTATCCCCTTCTGCACCACCCTGAGGCAACTTTATCTAAATGGGTGCTCACAGAACCCAGCACTCACAATTAGGAGTCTACCACTGGTTGTTGTGTGGCCTTTAAGCATTGAATCAATGAACTTGGGCAAGCTAGTGGGGGGGGGGACGAATGGACAGAAGCAAGAAGACATCAGGCCTCCCTCCTGAAGCAAGAAGCTGCATTTTATTTATATATATTATGTCTCATTGCTGGGCAACCAGGCCTTGGCCCAAGTGACAGGGAGGAGGGGTCTCCTGCTGCTGCAGTGAGCCAGGGTGACTCAGCCCTGTGTTGTTAGTTCCTCTGGGCCTGGTGCACACATTCAAGTCAGACTTGGAGACCAGACCCACCTGCCTGTGGAATTCCCAGATGGAAGAGAGCCAGTTCCCAGCTTCTCACCTGCTTGCCGAGAGCCAAAGCAAGCCTGTGTACCAGGCGCCTGGCTCAGCCGTCGGTTAAACTCTAGAGGCCATTTAACACCTCCAACTTGCTGAACGGAGACTGTGAGATGACATTTCAAAGGCTTCCAGTAGACTTTGAGTGTCCTGGTGGATTCACACAGCTGCCGACCTCTCCCTCAGACAATCAGGAAATTACAGTTCCAGGGAAAGTTAACTTTCTCAGTTATGCAAAATTATCCAAAGAAGCAGGACCCAAAGCTCCATCTCCGTGAGTCAGGGCTGTATACCTGTACCATAACAGATATCTTCAGCTCTGTGGCTGACGTTCTCCAGGGCAGTCTCTCAGAGGGAGGATGAAAACCTAGAGAATTCTCCCTGATATCAGGCTAGAAAGATCCCAGTGACCGTGGGTGCAGCTGCCCTTCTAGGTCAGCCTGCTGCCCACTGTGGGCCACTGGCTAGAAATGCCAGCCCCCTGCCGGATGCCTGAGTCACCCAATAGATGTCTTACAAGAACTTCACAATGTCCAACTTTGACTACGCCTGGCTACACAAACTGTGTTTAGGTCAGTGGAGGCTCCGAGACTGGCTGTCACTCCTCTTCCATCCTGGAAACATTTCCCCTGGCGCCCTACTGTTCAAGGGGGTGGACCCAAGAGCCACCGAGCCACATGCTCACCCTATAAGCTGAATTTAAGCAAGCGCGCGCGCACACACACACACACACACACACACACACGCATGTATACAGACAAACCAATATATTAATAACAAATATAATAAAACTTAAAAAAAAAATCAACTCGGCCGGGCAGTGGTGGCGCACGCCTTTAATCCCAGCACTCAGGAGGCAGAGGCAGGTGGATCTCTGTGAGTTCGAGGCCAGCCTGGGCTACCAAGTGAGCTCCAGGAAAGGCGCAAAGCTACACAGAGAAACCCTGTCTCAAAAAAACCAAAAAAAAAAAAAAAATCAACTCAGCCCAAGATGGATGGGGCACTCCTGTAAGCATAGCACTTGGGAGGCTAAGACAGAAGGATAGCAAGTTTAAAGCTATCCCAGGTCTACATAGCAAGACCCTGTCTCAAAGCAACAGATTGTGAACACAGCTCAGGGGTGGATACTTGCTTAATGTGCTTATGTTCTAGCTCCAATAACAGAGACATATCCACAAATAAATGACCCTAATAATTTAAGTCTAACCCACCCTCAATAACACTAAAAATATAACAGTACTTTCAAGGTCTTTAGAAAATGTATCTTGAAAACTCAGGTACATTAGCTACTCTCTCCCCTTACTGGGGCTTCCGTTTTCCATTTAGACAATACGCGCTCACCCAAGCTTTTTCAAACTGAAGATACTGACTCTTTCACTGTAGGTTGTGAAATGAAACTCTCAGGAAATAAGTTGTGTAGAACTGAAACTAGAATGCCACACTTGATAACAAGACTGAACAATGTGTTGTGAAATCTTGTTTTAGTTGAATATGTTTCCGTGGCGTGACCTGGACCAGCAAGCCCATTCTTCTGTCCTGAGAGAGAGGACCAGAGATGAGAAAATAAAAACAATAGGGAAGTTGGGATCAGGAGGTGTTGCATATGCGGAGGGCTTGTGCTGAGTCAGTTTATTAGGAAGTACTTCATCTTAGACACAGTTTACAGTGAGGAAATGGAACGGAGTCAGCACGAAGCTACCATAAAATGGGATGGAGTCAGCAGGAATCTCATCAAGTGATGGTGCCCAAAGGGAACACAGGATATCTCAAGTGTGCCACAGACTAAGCACATACTGGCCTTGGAACTGACAACTTCCATCTCTTCAAGGGGGGAATGTCAGGTTAGTCCTGGCTGTTTGAGAGATCACTATGTAGATGAGACTGGCCTCAAACTCACAGAGATCCTCCTGCCTCTGCCTCCTGGGTGCTGGAATTAAAGGCGTGAGACACCACACTTGGCCTTGTAAATGATTTTTAATCTTATCTCATTTTTATTTAGATTCATTATAGCTTAATGGAGTGACACAGACATAGCTAAAGTCAGCATAACACTTTCAAGTTAACTGATGCTGTATAGTTTGTACTGCCTCTCCTAAATGCAACACCACAGTTCTGAAGCATTTCACTTGGAGCCTCTTTGTGTTGCCAAAAAAGCTGATTAGCAAAATGGGCAGTTTGCACTTGTTGGGTAAGGGCCACTATGGAAGTGTGAGGGCTAACGTTGTGTTTTAAGTTGAAGTTACTGTGCTTAAAAGATTTATAAAACACACACACACACACACACACACACACACACACACACACACACACACACAAACCCTCTAACCTGTAAGCCCATCTTGCCCAAGGACAGATTACTTCCTGGAATGCTGGGGCTGTTGTTCATGTAAGCTAACAAGTCATGTGTTTTTACTTCTGTAAACAAGCTTGGTTACCCCAACTGCACAGGATGTGCTTGATCACACCTAGGCTGAACCTATGTAGGCAGAAAGTATGTCAGGATGCATGCTGGCCCCTGATTGGATGAAGGCAGGAAGAACGTAGCCTTGTGGGTTTTGCTTTTATAAACCCCTAGCTAACTTAATTCAGTGCCATACTCTGGGAATCTCGGGTATGGACCTGGCCAGTGTCCATTGTACTGGCCAGTATTTAATAAAGCTTGCTTCAAATTTGGCTTAAAAACTGTGGTAGTGGTCTTCTTCTCCCCCAGTAGGATTAACAGAAGCAGCTGCAGAAGCTACTGCACTGACTCTTGCAAAAAAAAACGCTAGTTAAAATCTGACCTAAAAATCTCTGCTTTCTAGTAAGAGCCTGAAGCAGTTGTATCACATATCATAAAGGCGCCCGGCAGCCATAACAAAGGACGTCTGCCAAAACAAGAGAAGCTCACAGAAGCAGAGGGAGAGCTTACACAGTCAGGGAGGATACAATCTGCACGAGTAGCTTTTTTTTTTTTTTTTTTTGGTTTTTCGAGACAGGGTTTCTCTGTGTAGCTTTGCGCCTTTCCTGTGTAGCCCAGGCTGGCCTCGAACTCACAGAGATCCACCTGGCTCTGCCTCCCGAGTGCTGGGATTAAAGGTGTGCGCCACCACCGACTGGCAGCACCAGTAGTTTTAAAGTGTCCCCCATTCTCTTGAACTGAGGGAATCCCATTCAGTAGCACATATGGAGGGTAAACGCAGGCACTGAGTCCAGATGTAGAAGGATGCCATAGTTGTTCATCATCTCCAAAAGTCCCGTAGACGATTACATTGTCCAGCGCTGGGGCTAACAGCCAAAGGTATGGTTGAGCCTGTCCTTTTGGAGATAATGTAACAGGACATAACCAATGAGGGAATCCTAGGAAACTGACTTCATCTAGACCAGGTGGGTGCTTCCGGGACAGGTCCACCAGCGCCTCAGGTTCTCCATTCAGAGGCACAGTTCTTTAGAACCAGGGAGCATGACCCAACTCAATTCTGAAACCAGGGTGCCAGATTTCTATTGTGTAGTGGGAAGCACCCATCCAAGGAGGTTACCCGTGAGTGAGTAGAGACCGGAAAACTCGAGCAATGAATTGATGGATAATGTCGTGGGGTGCATTGTTTCCGGCTTCTCTTTGTAGGTTTGAAATGCCTTTTAACTTAAATGCTTGGGCAATGAATGTGTAGCTAACATTCAGGCAGCAGCGAAGTGTATAAGAAACGAAGTCCTCCTTCAAGCCCCACCCACCGGGATTCCCTATGCATTAAACTAATACAAACGAACTTATAGCTTCTGTGGGTCTGGGGTCCATCTCAGGGTCCACGGAGTCAAAGTAAATCCTGGAAACTGAATTCAGACAGCCTCAGCAGGCTGGCCAGCAGTGAGCTCTTTCCCACCGCTGCACATAAGGACTGGGCTGGAGATGTAGCTGAATTAACAGAATGCATGAAGCACCGGGTCCCACCCCAGCATGGCATAAAGCCAGGCAAGACTGTGAATGCTTGTAGTGCCAAGACTTAGAAGGTGGAGCCGGGAGGCACCGAAGTTCAAGGTCATCCCTTGGCAACCTAGGAAGTTAGGCCGGCTTGGGCTGAGAGCAGGAGGAGGAAACAGGGGATGGCCTTGTAGACCCAATTCTACAGGTTACAACCTATTAATAGGTCATCGAGTCACAATTTAGAGTTCACGATGATTAAAAAGAAGAACCGGAACTAAAGACGGTTTTGTGAAACTTTGGTTGCATTGTAAAACGTGTTTCTTACTGCCAGCTGAGGAGTCCAAGGAACGTCTGAAGGACACTGCCAGACGCCAGTGTGGACTCTATAAACACAGCCGCAACCTGGGTCACCAAGGCTGTCTGCCCGGCTCTGCGGATGAGGACTCACGGCTCATTCCTGCCATAAATGTGCAGGCCTGACTTCCGAGAAGGTTGCTGGGGCGACCAGCTGGTTAATGGGTAACTTTGCTCCTCCATCCGCTCCTTTGCTCCTTACCAGCCCTCTGTGTGTCCCCCTGGAGCAGGACGTGGCGGCGCGGTCAGGGGACACTGACTCACAGCTGACTCAGCTCAAGGCGTGCAGCCAGGGGGCGCCTGGCGGAGCCGGCTTTGCCCGCCGCTCTAGGAGGGGCCGGGAGCGGAGGGTGGTGTTCTAGGGCCCTACCAGGGGAGCCCAGATCGCACCTGGGACCAAAGCATGGCCTGCGTACACCGTGGTGGGACCTTCACTAGCCAGTGAGGCTAAAGCGTTGGTTCCCTCCTCCTGTTGCCTGAACCCTAGAGCACAGCCACCCCGCTGTGCAGCTCAGGAGGCTCCTCCGGGACCCCTTGGAGAACAATAGCGCACCTTCGACCTGGGCTGATTTATCCCTGACCTCTTCACCAGGCAACAGTCTTCACTTGCTCTGTAACCTCCCAGGTTGCCCAGGGCTGTGACAGAGGCCATGGGATACGAGTTTGGGTGGGCAGCGTTCAAGATTCAACCCCAGGAACACAGCCAGCTACTCAGACCAACCCCACCCCTATAATACATAGTATTATAAAACATATAATATATTACATACATTGTACATGATATATAATGTAATAGTAAATGGTATCATATAATGTATTTTATATTATATGATACCATTTACTATTACATTATATATCATGTACAATGTATTTTATATAATATATAATGCTATATATTATATGTACACTATGTGTATGTATATAATTAATATAATATATTTAAAATTTTATATATGAACAGAATACAGTGGCCCATGCCTGTAATTCTGGCACTGGGCAGGCTGAGGCAGGAGGATGGTGAGTTTGAGGACGTTGTGGACTACATACTGAGACCCTAGTTTTTGTGTTTCCTCCTGTCCTCTGATACAGTAGTTTATTTAACTCGTCATTGGCTACTTATTACGTAATTAAAATGTACATAGCCAGGTGTGGTGGCCCATGCCTTTAATCCCAGCATTCAGCAGGCAGAGGCAAATGGATCTCTGTGAGTTCAAAGCCACCCTGGTCTACGGAGTGAGATAGTGAGTTCCAGGACAGCCAGAACTACATAGTGAGACCTTGTCTGAAAAAAACTATAGCCGGGCATTGGTGGCGCACGCCTTTAATCCCAGTACTCGGGAGGCAGAGGCAGGCGGATCTTTGTGAGTTCGAGGCCAGCCTGGGCTACCAAGTGAGCTCCAGGAAAGGCGCAAAGCTACACAGAGAAACTCTGTCTCGAAAAAACAAAAAAAAAAAAAACCTATATATACATATATATGAATGTATATATATGAATGTATATATATGAATGTGTATATATGAATGTATATATATATGAATATACATAAACACACACGAGATGGGGAGGAGAAAGGAAAGAATATCGAGAGGGAGAAAGGAAGGAGAGAACGAATATTTTAAAGAATGAAGGAAAATACAAGCAGACTTAACTGACACTTGTGATGGTGAATACTGCCTGTCAACAGACTCTAGAATCAGCTACAAGACTCAAGGCGCGTCTGTGAGGGACTTTCTAGATTGGGTTCACTGAGATGAGAGATGACCCACTTTAATTCCCTGTATTGGGGTCCTGGGGTGAATAAAAATGGAAAAGTCAGCTAGATACCAGCCTTCATCTCTCTCTGCCTCCTGACTGTGGACACAATGTGACCAGCTGCCTCAAGCCCCTGCCTCCATGCCTTCCCTACCAAAACGACGTGTTCACTGGAGGTGTGAGCCAAAATAAACCCTTCTATGAGCTGCTTTGTCACAGGAACAAGAAGAGGAACTAATGCACTGGTATCACCATGCTCACAAGCGTCAATCTGTCCACGATACAATGGTAGGACATTTTCATTCTTCTTCAGGACAGCTGGGATGGCTAGTTTTAATTGTCAACCTGACATAATCTGGAATCATTTGGGAAGGGAGTCTCCAGCCATGTCTGGAGGGGACTGTTTTGATTGGGTTGATTTATGTGGGAAGACATAGTCTGTAAGTGGATAGCATCATTCTCTGGGTTTGGGTCCTGGACCACGTAACAGAGGAGAAAGTAAGCAGAGTGTAAATACGCTGCTGTTCATTCATTTCTCAGTGCTCTTAACTGTGGGTGCGGTATGACAAGCTGCCTCAGGTTCCTGCTGCCTTGACTTCCCCACAGCAGTGGACTCTAGCCTGGAGGTGTGAGCCCGAGGAAAACGTTCTTCCTCAAGTTCCTCTTCTCAGGGGTTGTTTTGTTTTGTTTTTCATCCCCGCCACAGGAAACAAAGCTAACACAGAAGCCATCAAACTGAAGGCAGTTGAATGCCAACGTTCTCTGACAGGAAGTTACCGCCCCTAGTAAGCCCACATGGTGATGGCCCCCAGTACCAGCCCAGTGTGTTGGCACTTTCCCCTGAGAAGCGTGTCCAGGAGAAGAGGCTGTGGGCGTGGCCACACTCAGACTGTTACCGTGTCGTGATGGTGGCTTAGGTCTGTGGTGCTAGTCTCCAGGCCTTTTGAACCATGTATTCATCCCGGGCAGGTAAACGGCCTTGATTGTCCTTCACAGTGTCTCTCTGTCCTTTAGGGCTCGTCCAAGATCCTCTGGTGGTTCTGGAGGAACAGCTTAACATATTTGAACTTGACTGTGCCCGAGTCCGTTTTTTCTGTTGCTGTAATAAAATACCTGGAACTGGCTAATTTACAGACAATGTGGCTAACCTGTGTATTAGCTACTTGTTTTATTGCTGTGGCAAAAATATCTGACAAAAGAAACTTAGTGAAGAAAAGACTCATTTTGGCTTAGTTTTTTCCCCAAAGTTTTATTTTATTATTTTATGTGTACAGGTGTTTTGCCTGCATGTATGTCTGTGCACCCCTTGAGTCCCTGGTACCTGAAGACATCAGATTCCTTGGAACTGGAGTTATATAGATGGTTGTAAGCCACCATGTGAGTGCTGGGAATCAAACCCAGGGCCTCGGCAGGAGCAGACAGTGCTCCTAACCACTGAGCTATCTCTCCAGCCCTGTTGGCTCAGTTTTGAGGGTGCAGTTCATCATGGAAGGGAAGGCATGGGGGAAAGAGCCAGAGACACCCACAGTCGTATTGCACCCACAGTTAGGAAGCAAAGGAAGATGACCGACTTACTTTTTCCTTCCTGTTCAGTCCTGGACCCAGGCAATGGAATGATGATGCACACACTTAAGATGGGTCTTCCCACCTCAATTAATCTATCTAGAAACTTCTTCATAGACATGCCCAGAGGTTTGTCTCATAGCTGATTCTAGATCTTGTTAAGTTGAAAACCAGTATTAACCATCACAATCTGGTTTATGGTTCTGGCAGTTGGTTAAGTCACAGAGCACAGTGCTGACATTTGGTGAGAGACTTCATGATGCACTGTAACATGACCAGACAGAGCAAGTGTGTTGGAAAAGGTTCACTTTAAAGACAAAGCCAGTCTCTCAGCAACCCATTCATCTATTAGTCCTTGGAAGCTCATGATGCAGTTACTCCTTAGAGATCCCACCTCTAAATGTCGTTTACCAAAAAGGAAAGTTAGGAGAGAGTCAAAGAGAGATTGAAAGAAAAGGAGAGAAGGGTGGGGGGAGATGGAGAAGCTTCTTGGTCTGGCAATAATGATAGCCACCTCAAAGGATGTCTTTAAAGAAGACTATTCCTTTCCCTTTCTGAGACCTGAAAACCCCCATTAAATACTACTGCACGCTCTGAGGAAGCTGGGAAATAACTCAAACTTTCTATTCTGAACGTCTCCGTGTCAGCAGGAGTCAAGACCCGGCCCTGTTCCTGACCCCTGTCTAAGGTGGGCCTGACACACACTGCCTCACATCTTTCTGTTTTCCTTTCTAAGAAGGTCACAGGTAGGATGGGATTTGCCAATTTTATATCTTCACTATTTGCCACATATGCACGCAGATGGGTTGGCTGTCTCTCGGAATCTGGACAAGTTATCTGTATTACTTCATTCTACAGTTTCACTAAAGCCTTGATAGAATTTGATGTATTTAATAAAAAGCCTTAAGAGATAAGAAATTGTCTTAGTTGGGGTTTCTATTGCTGTGACCACAGCAACTAAGGAAAACATTTAATTGGGGTGACACACTTACAGTTCAGAGTTTCAGTCCATTATTATCATGGTGGAACATGGCAGTGTGCAGGCAGACATGGTGCTGGAGAAGTAGCTGAGAGTCCTACATCTTGCAGGCAACAGGAAGTGGTCTGTCTCACTGGGTGTGGCTTGAGCATATATGAGACCTCAAAGCCCACCTCCACAGTGACACCCTTCCTCCAACAAGGCCACACTCACTCCAAAAAAAGCCATATCTCCTAATAGTGCCACTTCCTTTGGGGGACATTTTCTTTCAAACCACCACAGAGATATTTTCTTATTAGCATGACTCTTGGGAGGACCTGACAGAATCAGCTCTGTGGTGTAAAGGACTAGAGCAGCTACCATGTGCCTCCCTCATTTATTCAGGCTATTTCAGTTATAGCTTTTGTTATTGTTGCTTGTTTGATAGAAGGCTTGCATTAATCTTTGTTGTAATATCAAGTGTATAGATGTTTAGCTTGCATGCATTTATATGCATCTCATGAGTGCAGTACCTGCATGGACCAGAAGAGGGCCTTGCATCCCATACAACTGGAGTTACAGATGGCAGTGAACCACCATGTGGGTGCTGTGATTAAACTGTATTCTTAACTGCTGAGCCATCTCTCCAGCCCCTGTTTAGGAGGATTTTTGTGACAAGATCTCATTATATATTGGGGCTAGGGAGATGGCTCCATCAGTAAAGATCTTGCTTTGCAAGCATGATGACCTGAGTTCCCCAGAACCCATGTTGTAAAACTGGTCAGGTGGGGGTGGCATGCACATGTTATCCCCGAGCTGGTGATGTGAAGACAAGCAAACTCACGGAGTTCACTAGCCAGTCAGCCTAGCCAAAGTGGTGAGTTCCAAACCAATGAGAGACCCTGTCTCAAGAATTAAAAAATAAACAAATAAAAAGAGATGGACTGTGCCCATTGTTGTCCTCTGTTGGCCAAGGGTGTCCTCGGGCTTCTACACACAGGCACTTGTGCACACATGCACACGCACTCAATAATAATGATGAAATAAAAAATGAAAATAAATGGCAACATCTAATGCTGGTGAAAATAAAAGATAAACAGAACAGCTGTGTACCACTGTAGGCAGGCATATTTTTGTGTATCCATCTGGCAAACAATTTGACCTTTAAATAATGGCATGAACGTAAACATGAAATCACCGCATGATTCATCAAACCCTTTCCGAGGTATTTACCTAAGAGAAACGAAAATGCATGCCTACACAAAGACCTCCACACCAGTGTTCTAGAATCTGTATTTAAAAGGAGCCAAGAACTAGTGAATGGATAATAAACTATGCTGCATTCATGCAATGGAAAAACTCAGCAATAAAAAAAGAGGGGACCAGCATCAGAGAAGGAGGCCAGTGAAAATGGTGTCTTCTGAGAAGTCCACTTAAGCCATAACCACAGGGGTAGAAATCAGATCAGTGGTGGTCAGGGACAGGGCATAGCCCAAAGAACTGAGAATGACAGAAATATGCAATATCCTGATTGTAGACTTTGCCAAAGCAGATTGTATTTAACATTCAAAAAAAAGCTGATATTGGGGTGGAAGAGAGGGTCATCAGTTAAGAGTGCTCTTGCAGAGGACCTGAGTTCAGTTCCCAGCACCCATGTACAGCGACTTGAGACTGCCTATAACTCTAGTTCCAAGGTATCTGGCATCCTCTTCTGAAATCCTTGGGCACCCACATTCACTGGCATATTAGCTCACATAGACATACATGCATACAGATAATTCAAAAATACATATAAAACAAAAGAAAATGAATAACAATCAGTGTTTAAAAGGGGTGATTTTATTTCATATAAGCTATGCCCCAATAAATCTGACTTTAAAACAAGTTTCTATGCCACTGGAATTGGCTCCATTCATCACTACTTCTCTTCTGTTTTTCAGACAGTGTCCCAGGGTCTCATATAGCCCAAACTGTCCCCAAACTTACTAGTAGCCAAGGATGAGCTTTAATTTCGAATCCTCTTGCCTCTACAACCTGAGTGCTGGGATTACAGGTGTGCTGTGCACCATCCTTCCTGATTTAGACAGTTTGGGGCATAGATCCCAAGAGGGCTTCTTGCACCCTGGGACAAGCACTCTATCAACTGAACTGCATCTCCAGTCACCACCTCCGGTTATTAACTGGACTCTGTCTGGTTTCTTTCCCTCCCTGCCTTCTCCACAGCAGAGCCAGGGACAATGCACTCAGGGGCGCAGACACTGGCTGATCAAGAACTTGGGTTAAGAGAGACTCAGTGGGTCAGCCCACCCTCCACAGACAGCCCACTCTGCCCTCGCTGCAAAGGTGAGATTCTAGTGTCTACCAGCAGAGGGGGAGTGGGTCCGAGGTGTGTAGAGTATATTGTTAATCTGCCAGGATGGTGCGCATCTGTCATCCCAGCACTTAGCAGGCCGTGGCATGAGAACTGTAGAGTGTTGAGGCCAGCCTGGGCTACATAGTGGAACCTTGCCTCAAAATATAAAACCAAACCAACCACAACCGCCCCCCACATGCCTGAGGCATGGGTGAAGTTAAGGGTGACTGGCTACTTGAAGATGGGAGCGGCTAAGGTGGGACACAAGTCAGCTGTCCTTCACCCTATCCCTGATCTTGATAGGCACTCAAGACACTTGTCTTTTTGTTGTTGTTGTTTTTGTTTTTTGTTATTTTTTTTTTTCAGACAGGGTTTCTCTGTGTAGTTTTGGAGCCTGTCCTGCATCTCGCTCTGTAGACCAGGCTGACCTCGAACTCACAGAGATCCACCTGCCTCCGCCTCCCGAGTGCTGGGATTAAAGATGTGCACCACCACCGCCCGGCTGACAGTTGTCTTTTATAAAAAGAGATTTTCAATGTTTTTGCTTAACATGCAACATTATGATATTTTCATACATGTATGCCATTGTTTGATCACACCTGCCCTGCTACCCTTCCTTACTCCTCCTGCCTCACCATACCCCCTTCTTCCTCACTCATGGTCCCCATTCCACTTTCATATTATCCAGCTATCGATGTATCATATATATATATATATATATATGCGTATGAGAAGAGACAGGCAGTATTTATCTTCTCTCTCCATTATTTATTTTTTAATTTTTGAGACAGGGTCTCTCATTGGTTTGGAACTCAGCACTTTGGCTAGGCTGACTGGCTAGTGAATCCCATGAGTCTGCTTGTCTCCACATCACCAGCTCTGGGATAACATGTGCATGCCACCCCCACCCAACCAGTTTTATAACTTGGGTTCTGAGGACTGAGTGACATAATCTCACTCCTCTTACGACTAAATAAAACTCCACGGTGTGCATGTGTGTCACATTGTTTTAGTCACACCTCTGTTGATGGACACATGGTTGGCTTCACATCTGGGCTGTTGTGAGCTTGGCTCAAGAAACCCGGATATGCAGATGTCCGTGCTGACACAGCTTCCTTCTGCTTACACCCAGAAGAGTCACCTGACTTTTATACCCACAGATATCCTTGAGATGAGAATTGTCCACAGATCATTTGAGTCAAAGGCCCAGTTTACTTTGTATAAAACATTTAGTTACAACTTATAGGTGCTGATGAGATGACTCAGTGAGTCTGTACCCACAGACACTCGCTGACAAGCCCAAAGATTTGAGTTCAATCCTTGGAACCTACGTGATGGAATGAGGAATCAACTAAGTTGTCCTCTGACCTACACACACACACACACACACACACACAAATGCACACACACATACACACATACACACACATACACACACACACACACACACACACACGTGCATGCATGTAAATATCCATCTGAGGTGGATGCTTTTATTGATCCGGTGTTACAGACGTGTAGCTGAGGCTCCAGAGAAGTTAAGCAATGCAGTCAATAAGGAGCCATGCTGCCCTTTGACACTGGGATTCTGATCCCAAGCTGAAAGGTTTCAGACCACCTCATGGCTCATGGCCTTCCAAATTTTTCCTTTCCCTTTAGTATGCCTTTCTTCCATAAGGTGAGTTCAAGGCTGTGCTCTGGAAATCACAAGTGCCTTGTCTCCCCAAAGCCCTGCTGCGATATTTGCAGTAGACCTGCCTGACTGAATTGGGGTACACTTGAGAGAGACACTCTCATCAAGGTGCATCAGAGACTGACTCCACCCAGGACCTCCACCTATTGCAGCATAGTATAGTGGCCGCCGGCCATGGGGTGGCACAGAGTCCCCTGCCGGAAACCTGCAAAAAAAGCTCAAAGTTCTTGAATGGCTGGTGGCTGGTAACACAGAGCACCGTGCAGAGTCCCCAGGAAGTCTGAAGTCCTGAGGAGCTCTGCTGAGGAAGTTCAAGGATCATCTGCAGGCAGTCTGCCCAGCCTACGTGACTCCCAGGCAACGGACACATCAGTATTGCAACTCCCAGTCTCTGGGTTTGGACTTTGCCACCTTGGGCAGAGTCCATCCTGCAGGCTGGGGTCAGTGTGTGCACCCTGCTAGACTTGCCATGCAATTGACCTTTTGAGTGAAGTCGGAAGTGGTGGGAGCGGAGGAAGCCGCTGACACCGGACATCGGCTTGGTAGGCTGGGAGAAAGGCAGCGGACTTGTGGGGCGGCCACACCTGGAGCAAGAGCACGCGCAGCAAGCGTTTATTTCACAAGTTCCTGGAAAGTTGGGTAGAACTGTTGCATAGAAACCAAACAAAAAGTTCTCCAGGGTGCACAAGCAGACCCTTGTGTGGTCTTGCATTTGGCCTTTAATGCCTGGGTGACCAGGGACTCAGTTCTGCAGGAAGCCACCACAGCCCGTTCACAAACAGCCACTGGCTCTCCACTTCCGATAAGTCTATTTCTAAGCACCTCACACACCATCTCGCCTCTGCTTCACCCATCCCAGTACTTTCCTACTGCCTGTCTTAGGAGCGCACATCCCCCCACACACCTCACCTCCAGTGGGGAAAAACTTGGGCGACTCCCCAAGCCCTCCCCCCTCTTCAAATTTCTGAATCCAGCCCCACATCGGATCAGCTCACTGAGATCTTATTCCTCAGGACTGAGATGGAAAATCTGATTGGCTCTCTGGGTCAGACAACTTCCCCCACGGGCCCAAGACAGATGGACCACTTGGAGCCAAGCTCCCAGTTCAGATCAAAGACTTGGTGGAGGAGAAGGGTCAAGTCACCGAGGGCGTTAGGGCAGGGAAAAGACGGTAGGGTCCCCTGGAACAGCCAGTCTCACAGAAGGAAGGTGCTTAGGAAATGCCAAGGGCTCGGAGAACAGCCCGGGCTACATCCGCCTCTCTCTTTCCCAGACATCTTAGCGAGGAGCTCCCTGCAGTTTTTCTGCATGTCATCCTTTTTCTCGCTAGCCCACAAAGTGGCCAGGTGAACCCGAGCCTTGTTCTAGGGCAGCCTGCCTCCACCAACTCTGTCTCTATTTAGGCAAGTAATGAAGATTTCTGGGAGTCCCATCTGGAAAACAGAGGGGGCAGTAAGAGCATCTTAGCACTTATGGCGTCCTAGATTTGATGAAATATGGAATCACTTTAGAGTGCGCTGCCCGTGAACAAGCTGTAATGTGTTTGTTTGTTCTTAAAGATTCCATTCCCTCTCTCAACCAGTCACTCACTACAAGGCTAAAATGAGACCACACTTGCCAGTCTGTTCAAGCATGCTCAGCCCTCGCTTCTCCCATCCCTCTCTTCTAGACAACTTCTTTGATAGGCAGAGGTGAGCATTGGATACATGGCGGCTTGCAGACTCGGGATCAGAAAACCCTTGTTTGTTTGTCTGAGGAGGGGGAGGTTCAACACCAAAGGCTAAAGCAAATATTTGTGGTTACGGATTAACCTGACTCCCAGACTGACATGGCGTTACCGGGACGAAATTGCGGTTTCTCCTCAGCCCACCCCTGTAAGTCCCCCTCAAGGCAAAACTGTGAAGGGCTGTGGAGGAAGAGGGTGGGGAGGAGAGTGGGGCTGTGAGGAAGGTAAAAACCTTGAGCCAAGGTTCTCCAGGCTGACTGAAGCTTGGGGCCAAGGGAAACCGGGCCCAGACTCTATCCTGACCAGTGGGTTGGCATTCCCTATAATCCAAGTGGCCCTCTCGACGTATCAAATTATGTGGATCAAGTGGAGTTCAGCCGAGGGGTTTTCCATGATCCAGAGCCATCCTCAGAGGCATCTCAATACTCAGAAGCCTCACTACTCCACTCTGCCCTGTCCTCTAAGATGGAACCTATAAACCAGGAAGTCAGCAAAGGAGGCCCGTAAGCCGGGAGGGGCCATGTAGCTGGGACAGGCGGGCCTGCCCACCTGATTTTGGGGACACTAGAGGCTTTGCAGGTTGACAGTTGGTTTGGATTCCAGAGCTAAGACCACATAGGCTTGGATTCCAGAGCTAGGACCACACAGAGCCCAGCTCTGCCCTCCTCCTAGGTGTATGTTTCTAATAAGTGGCTCATCTCCATTGTGCTTCTGGGTTCCTTCTCACGAAATGGGGGAGAAAACATTAATATCGACCATTTGGGTGGTTGTAACCCTAGACTATGCCAGTAACAGTGAATAGTGACAGACAGCGTGTGTGTGTGTGTGTGTGTGTGTGTGTGTGTGTGTTGGGGATTGAACCCAGAGTCTTAAACATGCTAAGCATATTCTCTTCTACTGAGCTGCAACCCCCTCCCCACCAGTATCCAATACTTGTTTAGCAGCTTAGAGGAGGGGTGGGGAGGCTGGGAATATGACTCAGTTGAAAAAGTGCTTGCTTTAAGTGTGAGGACCTGAGTTGGATTCCTAGAACACACGTTTAAAAAAAGAAAGAAAGAAAGTCGCGTGCGGCGGCACACACTTACAATCCCAGTGCCAGGGAACAGAAACAAGTAGATCCCTTGGGTTTGCTAGCTAGCCAGCCTACTTGATGAATTCCAGGCTGTGAGAGACCTTGTCTCAAAAAAGAAGGTGGAAGCCAGGCATGGTGATGCACCCCTTGAGTTCCAGCACTCAGGAGGCAGAAGCAGGTAGATGTCTATGAGTTCAAGGCCAGCCTGGTCTACTTAGCAAGTTCCAGGACAGCCATGGCTACCTCATAAAACAAACAAATGAAAACCTGGCGGGGGGGGGGGGGGGGGAGGGGGGAAAATACCTGGGAAGGACAGCCGAGATTATGCCCTGGTCTCCACACGTGTTGCACACACGAGAGGTCTTATGTGCGTTACTGTTTTGTTCCAGCAACTCTTTATAGAAGAAAGGTATTTTATCCATTTTACAAATGAGGACACCGGGGCATGGAGAGTGTAAACATCTCGTCAAATACTGAACGCTTGGCTCTCTCTCTCTCTCTCTCTCTCTCTCTCTCTCTCTCTCTTTCTCTTTCTCTCTTTCTCTCTCTCTCTTTCTCTCCAGAATGAACTGGAATTTGCCCCCAGGCAGTGACTTCTCTGCTTTCAGGTAGCCGGAGTGTGCCTAGCTCTAAAGACCAAATGTCCAAATGTCTGCCTGTGTGTCTGTGAACAGTGTAACCCACTCCCAGCCCCAGCTTCCACACGGACAGTAAGCACACAGAGATGTCCTTCCCTCCCTCCCTTTCTTGCTTTTTCTTTCATTTGTGTGTGTGTGTGTGTGTGTGTGTGTGTGTGTGTGTGTGTGTGTATGTGTGTAGGCAAGAGATAAACCTCAGGTATTTTCTTCAGGAGCTATTTACCTTGTTTTTTGAGACAGGGCCTCCTGCTGGCCTGGAGCTGGTCAGGCAGGCTAGCAGTTCTGGCTGGATGGCCAGCAATCCACAGGGCCCTGCTTGTCTCGGCCTCCCCAGGACTGGGATTGCAAGAACGTGCCGCGACACCTAGATTTTTGTCTTAACGTTATGTGGGTTCTGGGGAGCAGACTTCGGCCTTCATGTCTGCACAGCAAGTGCTTTATTGACTGTGACATCTCCCCTGCTCAGGGGTGACCCTTTTATTCCATTTTCGGGGGTTTGGGGGCAGAGCAGCTGTGGGTGTCCTTGGAGCTTAGAGGCTCTCCTCAGACAGGTGTCAGCAGCTCCAGGATGTGGCAAGTGAGAATCTTCCTGCTGTTCATGTTCACCTGGGGAATTTCTAGCATACCGGCCCCTTTTGGTAAGACTGGCTCCATCCCCCACCCTCCCACCCCGCACCCTCCACCCCAACCCCCAACCCCGTGCAAGACCCTCAGAACCTCCACGGGCTTCCCATGGCACCGGCATAAACGGGCCTCTCTAGAGTTGCCTCAGCTATCTCCTGAGCTTGTGTCCTTCTTCGAATGCCCCATCTACCTACCAAGTCCTTTTCTAGCCTGCCTGGCCCATGTCAGCTCTCTGCCCCCTCTGCCCCCTCGGCTCAGGGGGACACATCCTCCTCTACACTCCTTGCTCAAGTCCCTCCCTCTTAGCTTTTCTCCTGCCCGAGACACATCTCTCAGAGCTGAGTGGCAGGTCTCCGTTCTCTGAGTGACTCTGCTCAAGGGGAAGAGACGGGGACTGTATGATAGAGGGTGTTGGAAATCAAGAGCCGAGACAAGAGGGGCTCACTCAGCGATGCTGGGAGAAGTGTGAGACCCATGTTGCTTTGCAGCCTTATTCTTTTATGACTATTTATTATTAGACAACATTATATACGGCTATTTTTTTGTGTACACACAACTGCAGTTTTTTGTTTTTGTTTTTGTTTTTGTTTTCGAGACAGGGTTTCTCTGTGGTGTTTTGGTGCCTGTCCTGGATCTCGCTTTGTAGACCAGGCTGGCCTCGAACTCACAGAGATCTGCCTGCCTCTGCCTCCCGAGTGCTGGGATTAAAAGCGTGCGCCACCACCGCCCGGCTTTTTTTTTTTTAAAGGTAATTTTTTGCTGTTTTTTTTTAAAGATTTATTTATATATTATGTACACAGAAGAGGGTGCCAAATCTCATTACAGATGGTTGTGAACCACCATGTGGGTGCTGGGAATTGAACTCAGGACCTCTGGAAGACCAGTCAGTGCTCTTAACTTTTGAGCCATCTCTCCAGCCCCAGAACTGCAGTTTTAACAGCAGCAGGATCTGGCATTGCCCCTAAGCATTTTGTTCTGCACAAGACCTTGTTGAGTGTTCCAGGCGTGCTCTCAAAGGAAGATCTGTCTGGTTCAGAGCACCTGCTCTGCAAGATCCATACCACTGTTCTCCAGGGGGACCTGGGAACAGAGCAGAAAAGCAAGGCACAGCATCCTTCCTGCGATGCTGTGAACACTAAGGCCAGAGGGACCAGGGTGAGGTCTTCCCAGGCTCTCTCTAGCTGGGGTTCTTCAGATCCCTTTTGGTCCCTCTTGGGTCCCTCCTCCGCCACATTGACTCCCATCCCAAAGCAGACCCAGTGTTCTCCAGCAGTGAGCGTGCCCACCAGGTGCTGCGGGTCAAACGTGCCAACAGCTTCCTGGAGGAGATGCGGCCGGGCAACCTGGAACGGGAGTGTATGGAGGAGATCTGTGACTTTGAGGAGGCCAAGGAGATTTTCCAAAATTTGGATGACACAGTAAGACCACAAGGCTAGGTCCCGAGGGTGGGGCGGGGGGGGGTTGGGGGGGGGGGGCTGGTGGCTGGATAGGACCTAGAGAAGCAGGGGGCATGACAACTATCATTGGGGGGCCCTTTTTGAAATCATAAGAATTAGTTGATCATGTGGGTGCCAACCTTATTTAAAGGCTTGGTCAGGGCACAGAGGACTATAGGAACCAGGACCCTGAAATGCAGCTCAGGGAAAAGGCAATCTGGGCAGCCCTCTGTGGCCACTGGTCACTGCTGCCTATTTTCCCTGTCTCTCCCTCCCTGTGACCAGGTGGTCTTCCTCTCCTCACGATACCCTGCACCTTATGGTTATGTGTGTGACCAAGACTTTCTAATGTCTGTCTCCATGGGGCACTCTGAGCCTCGGTCAGTTGAGGCCTAGTTAGAAACAGACGCAGAGCCAGTCAGTCATGTCTCCAGCCCGGATGGTCCAAAGGCAGCTGGGGAATGATGGGGCTGAAGGAGGCAGAACAGACTATAGGATTTAGACACTTTCCACTGAGGAGGCAGTGGGCAAGCTGCGGCTGCATGTTGAGGGGTGTAGTGGGGTGGGCAGCAAGGAGCATCACGGCAGCTGTTTGTCTGGAAGCCCTTTCCACTCCCTGGACAGCTCATATCCAGGAGGAGGCAATGCCTTGTGGGCTTCCCCTAGGTGGTGGTGCTGGGCTCTGACACTCTTCTCTCCTGCCATAGCTGGCCTTCTGGATCAAGTACTTCGGTGAGTGAGTCCTAGACACCTGCATGAAGGATAGTCGATGCTTGCTTCAGGGTCGCGGAGGTTGGAGAGGAAAATGGAGGTACCCACCACCCTCTACTGCCCCATCGCGCTGTCTTTCACAGATGGTGACCAGTGTGCGGCTCCGCCCTCGGACCACCAGTGCGACAGTCCGTGCTGCGGGCATGGCACATGCATCGACAGCCTGGGCAGTTACAGCTGCTACTGTGATAAGGGCTGGGAGGGCAGGTTCTGCCAGCAGGGTGAGGGGACCTCGGTGGCGAGGCAGCGAGGTGGGCTGAGGTGGGATCTGGAACCAGTAGGGCCACCACGAGCTATCTGCACTCTCCTGTCGCACAGAGCAGCGCTTCTACAACTGCCAGGTGAACAACGGAGGCTGCTGGCACTACTGTCTAGAGGAGGGTGGCAGTCGGCGCTGCACCTGCGCTCCAGGCTACGAGCTGGCAGATGACCACATGCGCTGCAAGTCCACCGGTGAGGAGAGAGAGTACCCGGCCCGATACAGGTCGGGGTGAGCCAAGGCAGGCCTGCAGAAAGCCAACACAGGCCAGGAGGGAGCGCGCTCCCAGAAATCAAGCACATCTTGGGGACCCTAGACAGGCGGACATACCCCGCTCCCCCCTCACCCCCAACCCTGTGTGTAGACTCTTGCCTGTTTGCCGTGTGGACATACCCTGGAGCACAACTGTCGTCTGCCTTTGTCTCTCTGCCTCTGTCACACACACACACACACACACACACACACACACACACACACACTCTCTCTCTCTCTCTCTCTCTCTCTCTCTCTCTCTCTCTCTCTCTGGAACCAGGTCATCAGTATCTTCCTCCACCTACCCTTCTAGATGTGTTGTCTCCTCACAGAACCCTGGTTTTGCCTTCTTTTTCAGTTTTCCTTGAATTTTTCTTTTGAATAAGTTTACTTATGTGTGTAGTTTAAAAAGTCAGGGTAGCCCAGCAGTGGTCATGCATGCCTTTAATCTCAGCATTTGGGAGGCAGAAGCAGGTGGATCTCTGTGAGTTACAGGTCAGAGCGAGTTCTAAGACCAGCCAAGGCTACACAAAGAAACTCCGTCTCAAAAAAACCAAAAAAAAAAAAAAAAAGTAAGATTAAAAAAGAAAAAGAATATTATTTAAAAAAATAGATCTTACCTCTATAAAACCTTAGTAAAGTGTTATAAATGATTAGCATTTAAATATCAAGAGTTTTTTAATTTTTTTTGTTTTATTTTCAGACAGGGTTTCTGTGTTTCCCTGACTGTCCTGGAACTCACTCTGTAGACCAGGCTGGCCTCGAACTCACAGAGATCCGCCTGCCTCTGCCTTCTGAGTGCTGGCATTAAAGGCGTGCGCCACCACTGCCCGGCTGAGTTTAAAATTTTTTAATTAAAAATGTTTCACATATAATCTGTATGTATAAAATAAATATGTGAACATGGAACCTGTAAAAAATAATTTTTATACAAATATGATTGCATGCTCCCCCACACTCTTCCCAGTTCATCCCCACCTTCCCTCCCATCCTGATCCACATCCTTTCTTTCTCTCTTTAGAAAACAGGTATCTAAGGAATAATAATTTAAAAAAAGATAAATTTTAAAAACTGAAATATGACAAAACAGGTAAGAAAAAGAGCCAAAGGAAAAGCACAAGAAATGCACGTAGATGCACACACGCACACACGTTTGCACACACAGGAGTCCCATAAAACCCCAAACTGGAGGCCATAATATATATGCTGAGGATCTGTAAGGTTAAAAAAAAAAAAAAAAAAAAAGCCCTGACTTAGCATTATGAAAGAACCTCCAGTTGACTTCCTCCTGTGTTGGCCATCTACTGCTGGGCATGGGGCCAATACTTAAGAGTGGTTTGTTTCCCCGGTAAGGTTCCCTTGGGGGAAACTTACTTTTCATTTGCAAGTGGCTATCAATTGGAGCTGGCTTCTGGGTTAGGGATGGGGCGCGTGTCCACTTCTCCTCTCAGCTCAGGGGCCCCATCTGGTGCAGACCCGAGCAGGCCCTGTGCATGCTGACAGTCTCTGTGAGTTCGTATGTTGTGTCTAGAAGGCCTTGATTCCTCGGCGTCCTCCATCCCCTCTGGCGCTTACACTCTTTCTGCCTCCTCTTCCACAGAGTTCCCTGAGCCCTGAGGGGAGGGATTTGGTGGCTTCATCCCTTTTAGGGCTGAGTATTCCATGGTCTTTCACTTTCTGCATGTTGTCTGGCTGTGGGTCTCTCCCTTTGTCGCATCTCCTGCAGGAGGAAGCTTCTCTGATGACGGTTGAGCAAGGCACTGATCTATGAGGACAGCAGATGTTATTAGAAGTCATTGGATTGCTGTGTTCCTTTAGAGAGCAGTGGTATTTGGTTTCCTCCCTTGTCTCTGGCCTATCTAGTCTCGGGTTCTTGGCCACCCAAGCCGCGTTGGGCGTGGGTTCCACCTCATGGAGTGGGCCTTAGCGTAGATGTTGGTTGGCTGTTCTCACAGACTTTGCACCACTATTGCAGCTGTGTCCTGCAAGGCACTCTTGTCGGTGGAAGGGTCTGTAGCTGGGGTGGTTTTTACCCTTCTCCTTGGACAGCCTGCAGAGTACCATGGATACTAGTCCATGGGGCGAAGGCTCTGGGGAGGCACCAGCTGTAATTCTCCATGCTCAGTGAGTTTTGTGGGTTTTTGTCAGCAGCAACAGGGCCTTAATTTACCATCCGTTTGTGGAGAACCACCAACATCCTTGGCACTAGGCTGGGTTGTTTGGAGGTTCCTATGGGACTCAATTAAATGTAATCCATTCCTGGTACTGGAAGTTTCCTTTGGTGACAAGAAACATCCAGTTGTCCCTCTGTCTCCCTTATTATTCGGCAATTTCATTTAGATTGCCTTCATATATGCGTATACTATAAGAAGCTTCTACTGTGCTAGGTTTCCATATGACCCCTCAAATGGCCCTTAGTTTTAGCCATCCCTCCCCCATGTTCCCACCTCACCCCATCTCCCCTCCCCTGCCTGTTCGGTCCTCCCATTGCAGGCCCTTCTCTAGTCCATCCATGACTATTTATTCTATTTCCCCTTCCTAGGGAGATCCATCCCTCCTCCATAGTCCCTTACTCTCTACTTAACCTCTGTGGTTATATGGACTGTAGCTTGCTTGCCAATGGCTTAACAACTAGCATCCACATATAAGAGAAGACAGACCATATTTGTCTTTCTGGGTCTGAGTTACCTCACCACTCAGGAGGATTTTTTTTTCTAGTTCCATCCATTTACTTGTTAATTTTATGATTTTACTCATTTACTTACTTTAGATCTGAGTCATATTTCATTGTGTAAACATACCACATTATTTTCATCCATTCATCTACTGACAAACATGTAAGTTGTTCCCAGTTTCTGGCTCTTATGAGTATGTTTGAGCAGGTGTCTCTGTGGCAGGATGGAGCATCCTTTGGGTGTAAGCCCGAGAGTGGTATAGCTGGATCTTGAGGGAGATGAGTCCCATCTTCCTGAGGGATTGCCACACTAATTTCCATAGTGACTGCACAAGTTTGCACTCCCACCAGCAATGGGTGCACGTCCCCCTTACTTCGCATCTTCAGCAGAACGAGCTGTCGGTTGTTTTATTGATCTTGGCCATTCTGATTAGTGTAAGACGAAATTTCAAAGTAGTTTGATTTACATTTCCCTCCAGACTAAGGATGCTGAAAATTTCTTTCAGTGCTTCACAGCCATTTGCGTGAATTCCTTTTTTGAGAATTCTGTTTAGATCCATATGCAATTTTTAAATTGGGTTGTTTGTTTTCTTGATGTCCATTTTTTTTTTTGAGTTCTTCAGAAGAGCTGCCAGCTAAAGTCGTGCTAGGATCAAGAAAAATGGGCCTTGGCAGTACGTGTTACTGGAGTTCTTTACACATTTTAAATATCAGCCCTCTGTCAGATGTAGGTGGTAAAGATCTTTTCCCATTCTGTAGCCTGCCACTTTGTCCGAATAATGGTGCCCCTTGCCTTACAGAAGCTTTTCTATTTCATGAGGTCCCATTTATTAATATTGATCTTGGTGCTTGTAATATTGGTGTTCCGTTCAAAAAGTCTTTGTCTGCATAAATGAGTTCAAGGCTATTATCTACTTTCTCTTCTGTCAGGTTCAGTGTGTCTGTCTTTATGTTAAGGTCTTTGATCCATTTGTCATTGAGTTTTGTGTGGAGCGCTAAATATAGATCTATTTGCGTTCTTCTATACGCAACCATCCAATTTGACCAACACCATTTGCCTTTCTTTCTCCATCTATTGTGATTGAAAGTTTTACTGATAAAGTAGTCTGGGCTGGCATCTGTGGTCTCTTAGAGTTTGTAGAGCATCTGTCCAGGACCTTCTGGCTTTTAGAGTCTCCATGGAGAAGCCAGGTGTTATTCTTACAGGTTTGCCTTTGTTATTTGCCCTTTCCCCCTTTCCCTTTCCAGCTTTTAATATTTTTTGTTCTGTATGTTTATTGTTTTGATTATTGTATGAGGAGGGGAATTCATTTTTTCTGGTTCACTCTGTTTGGTGATCTGTATGCTTCTTGTACCTTAATAGTTATCTCCTTTTTGAGGTTGGGGAAATTTTCTTCTATGATTTTGTGGAAAACATTTTCTGTGTCTTTGGCCTGTGTTCCTTCTCCTTCCTCTGTTCCCATTATTCCTAGACTTGGTCTTTTCATAGTGTCCCAGATTTCCTGGCTGTTTTGTGCCTGGATTTTTTTTTATTTATTTAACATTTACTTTGACCGAGGTGTCTGTTTCTTCTATCTTATCTTCAATGCCTGAGATTCTCTCTTCCATCTCTTGTATTCTGTTGATGAGGTTTGCCTCTGAGTTTCCTGCTCAAGTTCCTACATTTTTCTCTTTCAGTTTTCCCTCAGTTTGAATTGTATTTATTGATTCTATTTGCACTTGTAAGTCCTGAACTGTTTTCTTCCTCTCATTACACTGTCTTTGTTCTCACAGATTTCTTTAATGGATTTGTCCATTTCCTCTTTAAGGAAATGAACTGAGTGTATTCATAAAGGCTGTTTTTGAAGTCCTTGTCTGCTGCTTCAACTACATTGCATTGCTCAGGGCCTGCTGTGGTAGGGTTGCTGGGCTTTAGTGGAGACATATTGTTGTTGACTGTGTTTTTACACTGGCGTCTAAGGATCTGGGTTTGGGGTGATTGTAATTGTAGGAGCTGATGGTGTTCTCGTCTTTGGTTTCTGTTGCCCTTTCTGGTTCTTAAGGAGTGCCATGACTATGGGTTGCCTGGTAGGGAGCACGTCTGGGATCCTGCCAGGTATGGCCACTGGGTATTCAGGGAGTGCCTGTGGAAGCTGGAGGCTGAGACAGCAGGATGGGGTGCTGAACGAGCCTGTAGGAGAAGATCCTCATCATCTGCTGGAGATGGGGCTTGGAGGAAGGGGAGGTTACACAGCGGTATGCTGCAGAGATGTGGATGAGCGGGAGGATTGGATTTGGAAAAGAGGAGGGAGACTGAGAGCTGAAGGTAGCCTACCTGCTTCCCTGCGTTTTGATTTTGTTGACGCTCCCTGCTGGGCTCTCTCTGTTGTGCCTTTCTGGATCTCTTACACCATTCATGCTTAGTGCGTCTTCTATTTCCCACGGCTATTTTTCTGAAACAGTCTTCTCATGTATCCCAAGCTGGCGCTGAACTCATTGTGTTGCTGGCGATGGCTGATTTTCCTATTCTCCTGCCTTTACCTCCAGAGTGCTGGAACTATGGCCGTGCACACCTGATTTTATTTGGTGCTAGGGGTGAAACTCGGAGCTTTAAACATGCCAGGCAAGCACTCTACCAACTGAGCTTTGTCCCCAGCCCTGACTTTGCATTTTTTCAGGAAACTATTTACAGCTCTATCTTCTAGTCCCTGTACAGAAGCACACCTTAAAACTCTAATTATTTTGGAGATTTCTTTATTTTATGTGTATGAGTATTTTGCCTTTTTGTATATATATATGTGCACCACATGCATGTCTGTTGCCATGGATCCTGGAACTGGAGTTACAGACAGTTGTGAGCCACCACGTGGGAATTGAACCTGGGTCTTCCAGAGGAGCAGTCAGTGCTCCCAAATGCTGAAACGTTTCTCCAGGTCCTCAACTTTGTATTTTGAACTGATTGTATATCGACAGGAAGTTTCAGGAAGTCCCCATGGGCATGCCTTCCTGCAGGCTAGAGTTATTGGCAGAAACTTGGCTCAGATCCTTTGGTCTTACCACCGTGGCAGGGTTTGGGAAGGGTGCCTACAAGGGCTGGCGGGTGCTCTCAGTTGCCTTCCGGCACCCAGGAGCAGGACAGGCAGAGGCGCTGTCACCTTTGCAGCCTGTGGTCTCCTAACCATGCCACTCTTTGCTATACAACTGTCTGAAGTCCCTTTCTCACAGCCTCTGGTTCACCTTCTGCACGGATGGGCTCTGTAGGTGAGAAAAGGGGAGTCAAGGCACGAGGAGGGCCCTCCAAACCCCTCTTGTCGGCTCACACCATGCCCCATGTGCAATCATAGCTGAACTGCCCCCACCCCAGGGCTTTAGAGGACTCCTAAAGGGTACTGTGTATGAAATCACAGTCCCTGGGAACTTTGCTCCTAGGAGGGACTTTTGCTTCTCAGTTTGCCAAGTCAGGTACTGTGTCTACCTACTGGCCGGCTTCTGGAATTTCATTGCTGCTGCCTGCTTTCCATTCTGTCATTCCTTACTTGCCCTCTGGATGGCGTCCCTCTGCTTCACCAGTTAGATTTCCCCCAACTGGCATTCAGCACTCATAGGAGCAGATCTTGCAGACCATCAGCCCCCAGATTTCCATGATGTGCCCACTGCTATGGGAAGAGAGGCTTCAATGCTTTCCAAGAATCACTCAGAGCTGGAGACAGCTCGGTTGATAAAGAGCTTCCATGCAAGCACAAGTTGGGCCCCCAGCATCTGCATAAAAAAGCCAAACATGGTTGTGTGCATGTGCCTGTAACCTCAGAATGCTGGCAGGGAGGGCAGAGACGGTAGGATCCCTAGGAGTCACCCGTCAGTCAAGCTCTACACTCCGTGAGAGCTTGTCTCAAAACTAAGGCATAGAAACAAAGAAAGACACTTAATGTTGACCTCTGACTTCTACATGCATGTGCAACTGGACACACACACACACACACACACACACACACACGCACACACACACCCTTCTGGGGCTGGTAAAATGGCTTAGCAATTTAGAATACTTGCTGTTCTTGCAGAGGACCCTACTTTGGTTCCCATCACCTACGTGACAGCTCACAACTGTTCTTAGCTCCAGTTTCAGAGGATCTGATGACCTCTTCCTGCCCCTGAGGGCACCAAACACACACAGTGTACTTAAATACCGTGTACTTGCATACACGCAAGCCAAACACTTAGGGGGGGGAAGAATACTTAGCTCTTTCTCCATAATTTGCCCCCCCCCAAACTTTGAGAGAGGGTCACATGTAATGCAGTCTGACTTAAAACTCGCTATGTAGCCTAGGATGATCTTGGACTTCAGACCCTTCTGTTCTACTTTCCCAGTGCTGTGGTTATAGATGTGCGTTACTCTGTTTGGTTTATTCAGTACTGGGGATCTAACCCAGGGACTTATGTGTGTTAGGCAAGCATTCTAGAAACTGAGTTCTATTCCCCAGATCAGTCCATGTAATTTATTATCCCCCTAGGAGCTTGGTAGCATCCGAACAGGAGCCTTCCCTTATGTATGTCGGGGATGATCACCCATAGCCCTGGAGTATGAGTCCGGGATATCTTTCCTCATCAGTTCGGGGACACTTAGGTAGTAATAGTGCTTGGCCAGTTCTCGCCAGTAGGTGGCACTATGTGATTGTGAATCCCAAGCTGCACTTCTTGAATCCTCCATGGCGGCAGCCTAGCCTACCCAGGACAGATGGGCCTGGGGAGCCTTACCTGGGAGGCCCTTTACCACCTCTTTTACTTTTAGTGAATTTCCCATGCGGGAAGCTGGGGAAGCGGATAGAGAAGAAACGGAAGAACGTCAAACGGGACACAGACCCAGAAGATGAACAAGAAGTAGACCCAAGGATCGTCAACGGAACGCTGACGAAGCAGGGAGACAGTCCTTGGCAGGTGAGGGGGAGACGTCTTCTGAGACCCCCCGCTGGCACGAGACAAGGAGCTGGCATGTGCCGGGAAAGGCATGGGTCTTAGTTAGAGTTACTGGTGCTGTGACGCAACACCATGACCAAAGAAACTTGGGAAGGAAAGAGTTTATTCGGCTTACATTTCTACATTACAGTCCACAATCAAAGGAAATCAGGACAGGAATTCAAGCAGGGCCGGGACCTGGGGGCAGAAACTGATGCAGAGGCCATGGAGGGGAGCTGCTCACTGGCTTGCTCTCCATGCTCGCTCAGCCTGCTTTTTTTATAGAACCCAGGACACCAGCCCATGTGTTGCCGCACCCGCAATGGGCTGGGCCATCCTCCGTCAATCACAAATTCAGAGGGTGCCTTCCAATGGGATCTTACGGAGGCATTTTCTCAATTGAGTGTCCCTCCTTTTGGATGACTCCAACTTTGTGTCACGGTGACCTAAAACTATCCAGCACAGCATAGACGGGAGCAAGCAGGAGGAAGCGTTCCAGTGTTGAGGAAGAGATGGAAAGACAGAGCTTTTGTGGCTGGGAACTGAGGCGGGGGACTATGTTTCTGGAGCAGGGTCTTGTATCGGAGAGAGCTAGAAGGGAGTGCTGACCCCGAGCATCCCCAGCTTCGACATAGGAGTAAAAATTGGTTGTTTTTCACCTTCGCCAGGCTCTGGATGAGGAGTATACTAGTAGTTCACCGATTCGGGGGAGCTTAGAAAACTCTGGAAATAGCTCAGTAGGATGAGAACCAGGATGGCCATCAGGACAGGGGCAGAGGGAGGCCCAAGAGAGATAGAGATACCTCCAGCAGCCTGAGTGCCACAAAGGTTTCCCTGAGGATGCAAGGCCTGGCCCAAGCCCCAGCAGGAGAGCGCTTTGACACTGGTCTGGCAGAAGGTGATTACAGGAACTGTGTAGGCTGTGTCGACCCCCGACACAGGCCAACACCAGACCACCGTGTAACAAAGAGAAAACATCGGGGAAAGACCTTAAGTCTATGTGTGTCGGTGGGACCAGGAACGCAGGGCAGTGCTTGAGAACACTACTGAGAGCCATGTAAGACTTGGATCCCGTGCTAGGAGTTGCCAGAGGCAGCCCTGTGATGTTACTTTCAGGCAATCCTTCTGGACTCCAAGAAGAAGCTGGCCTGCGGAGGAGTGCTCATCCACACCTCCTGGGTGCTGACGGCGGCCCACTGCATGGAGAACACCAAGAAG
The DNA here is from genome assembly GCA_902168325.1 of Peromyscus nudipes. Lineage (NCBI taxonomy): Eukaryota > Metazoa > Chordata > Mammalia > Rodentia > Cricetidae > Peromyscus > Peromyscus nudipes. Next base: position 37,031 of record CABHPH010150308.1, read on the forward strand.
TTTACCGTGAGGCTTGGTGAGGGCTGCAGCCGGGCAGGAGCAGCCAGAGGCCTGGGATGGAGCAGGGGAAGCAGGCTTGCTGTCCCGGGGTGGGCAATCCTGACAGTGACTTAGGCTCCACAGAGGACGCTTGGGGGCCAGAGGGTTCACACTGGGACTCCAGTCAGCTGGGAGATTTTCTGGGGCTCATTTCAGACCTAGGTCCACACGTTTGTAAGTGAGGGGTGTCACACATCCAGGTCTCCTCACTCCCACTCCTAGGGAGCCAGCTCTGTGTAGGTCTCAGCAGCTGACCATGGTCAGACCCAGGACACCGTGTGACCTTCACAAAGACTGACAGGGTGGAGCAGCGCAACACTGGCCTGCCTTGCTAGCTGCTCCCCCAGGAGTCTGAGGGTCCCCAAATCTAGGCCCTACTCTGTGACAATTTCTGGAGGGGCTTTTAGCAGACACTACACCAAAAAGAAGAAAAGCGGGCCAAGGAATAGCCTAGGGGTTAAGATGAGGACTTGAGTTCAGTGCCCAGCACCCACGTGGAATCCAGACGTGGTAGTGTACGGCTAAGAGGCAGAGACAGGAGGGTCCCTGGCCTGCTGGCCAGCCAGTCTAGCTGCATCTGTGACCTTCAGCTTCAGTGAGAGGTTCTGCCTCAAATATAAGGTGGAGAGTAATCGAGGAAGACACCCAACATTGGTCTTTGGCCTCTGTATGCACTCACACACACGCACAGGCACCCTCACACACAGGCATCCTCCGTGGACACAAGCACATACATATATACATACATACATACATACATACATACATACATATGCAAGCACATACATAATAAAAGAAAGGGTGCCCTGAGAATGACAAAATCGATATGATATACCTTCAGCATGGACAATGGCCTGTGGCCCTGCTTCCCGGAGCCATCAGCTGGTAGGAAGGACCTGTCTCTTCTCTGTGGTCCAGACCATTCTTCCTAGCAGTGCCTGGGCCTTGCTGATGATCCCCTTTGGGTCTGGCCACCATGGAGCTAGTCTCTCCAGCAGCGTTGATCTTTGTTCCCTTCCTGTCGTCTACAGGCATCTCTGGCTTCTCTGCTCTTTCCACTGTGAATTCTGAGTGCAGAGCGGCCCCCTGTCCCTTAGGAACTTATGCCCTTGGGCCCATCTCCTAATGCTCCTGGCAGGAAAACTTACCTCTGCTAAGGATCTGAGGCACAGGGACCCAGCTCAGGGCTTCACACAGCTGGGCAGCAGAAGCACTGAGGTCAGGCAGGCTCCTCCCGCCCCCTCCCAGCCTACTCTGATAGCGTCCTTGCTTTGCAGGTGAGTATGATCTGCGGCGCAGGGACCACTGGGAATTGGACCTGGACATCAAGGAGATCCTCGTCCACCCTAACTACAGTCGGAGCACCAGCGACAATGACATCGCCCTGCTCCGCCTGGCCCAGCCAGCCACTCTCTCTAAGACCATAGTGCCCATCTGCCTGCCGAACAATGGCCTGGCAGAGCGGGAGCTCACTCAGGCCGGCCGGGAGACGGTGGTGACAGGCTGGGGCTATCAGAGTGACAGAGACAAAGACGGGAGGAGGAACCGTACCTCTATCCTCACCTTCATCCGCATCCCTGTGGCCCCACGGAATGAGTGCATGCAGGTCATGCACAATGTGGTCTCGGAGAACATGCTGTGTGCGGGCATCCTTGGTGACAGTAGAGATGCCTGTGAAGGAGACAGTGGGGGACCTATGGTGGTCTTCTTTCGGGGCACCTGGTTCCTTGTGGGCCTCGTGAGCTGGGGTGAGGGCTGTGGGCAGCTCAACAACTATGGCGTCTACACCAAAGTCAGCCGCTACCTAGAATGGATCCACAGCCACATTGATGACAAGGATGCCTCCCCGAAGAGCCAGAGGGTGTAGCACCTCTCCCTGCTCATGCCTGGACCTCACTCTTAGAGTGAGGCTGGGCTAGTGAATACCACAGCAGAGGACATTAAAGGGGCATATAACAAACATACCCACTTGAGTCCCTGTCTGTCTTTCCATCCTTTTTATGGGCTATACTGGAGAAAAGGAACATTAATTGAGCATCTACTATACACCAGGTGCTTTATGAAAAGAACCTGCTTAACTCCCAAAGCAGTTCTGTGGGGTGGGGGTAGGGGAAGATCCAGCAGGATCTGAGGCTGATATAACTTGGGGAGGGTGGTTTATAGACAGGAATTTTTTTCTTTAATGTCACTACAAGAGACTAGAGCCTTTCTCGGGGTCACAGACAGACCAGTGCTAGTTGCACATCAGAAAAGCTTACCAGTGGCCTATGACAGAGGCAGGTGGGGCTCAGAAGGGTCATGTGGTGGAGCCAGGATTCAAACCAAGGACACACTCCCAAGCTCAGCTGCTTCTCCATTGCTCCTGGGAGCAGCTGGAGTCTGGGGTGGGGTGGTGGGGGTGGGGGGTGCGTGTGTGTGTGTGTGTGTGTGTGTGTGTGTGTGTGTGTGGGTGTGCATGCACATATGTGTGTTTGGAGGCTAGAGGACAACTTCATGTGTTGTTTCTCAAGCACTGTCCAATTTTTTTTTTTTTTTTGGCCCAGGATATCTCACTGGCCTGAAATCTATGCAGTAGGCTAGGCTGGCTGGCCAGCGAGCCCCCCACCCCCACCCCTAGCTTTGGCAAGTGGAGACAGAGGACAGTAGCCCACTGGGGAAGTAGCCAGATGTCCAGAAGGTGCTGCTCAGAATGACTTTACAGCCTTGGTGAGGAAGCTGTTTAAGAATGAAGTGATGAGCTGGGTGTGGTGGTAGCACCTGTATTCCCTGCTGTTCATGGAGACATAACCCCCCCCCCCCACACACACACACATGCATACTTTTTCCCCAACTTTCTCAGGCCTTACATGGAAATACGGGCCCAGGTTGGAATGCCAAAATGTAGTGGTTTCACACACACACACACACACACACACTTTGAGGGCCTACCACCCAGCTCCCAAATAAATACATGGAGACTTATTCTTACTTATGAGTGCCTGGCCTTAGCTTGGCTTGTTTCTAGCCAGCTTTTCTAACTTAAGTTATCCTGTCTACCTTTCGCCTCTGGGCTTTACGTTTGTTCTATGTATATAGAACCACTTTCCTTCTCTGTGGCTGGCTGTGTGACTGGGTGATTGGCCCCTGGTGTCCTCCTCTCCTCCTTTTCTCATGCCTCCCTCTTCTCCCAGGCCTAGATTTTTCCTGTTTATTCTCTCTGCCCACCAGCCCCACCTGTTTCTCTCTCCTGTCTAGCTATTGGCCATTCAGCTCTTTATTAGATCATTAAGGTGTTTTAGACAAGCAAAGTAACATAGCTTTACAGAGTTAAACAAAAATGCAACATGAAAGAATGCAACACATCTTTGCATCATTAAACAAGCATTCCACAGCATAAACACATGTAACAATTTTTTTAATATTTATTTTTGTTATGTATACAGTGTTCTGCCTATATGTAGGCCTGCCCTCCAGAAGAGGGCACCAGATCTCATTACAGATGGTTGTGAGCCACCATGTGGTTGCTGGGAATTGAACTCAGGACCTCTGGAAGAGCAGCCAGTGCTCTTAACCTCTGAGCCATCTCTCCAGCCCCACATGTAACAATCTTAAAACACTAGTCCACAACAGGAAGCAGCCTGCTCATTCTCCCCTGGCCACAGCTTCCCAATGGAGCTGACATCAGACTTCTGCCTGGGCCTTTCCATGGCCATGCACCATCTGCCCAAAGGAGCCTTCTGCTGTACTTTTTTAACAGAGACATTCAGCTGTACTTCATGAATGACCTGCTCAATACGCTACGTAGCTAATGCATCAGATTGGATGGAAAATAAGACCTTGCAAAAACTCAGCTTTGCTATAGGAGATGTCAATTTGTAGTATGATTTAAATAGCTAGGAGTGTCCAGGGACAGATTCTGAAAAGGTTGGACTTACACTATGCTACAGGGCTATGTTGGTTTCTAGAACTCAGACATTCTCATTTATTAATATTCTATGTAGTGATCCCTGACTACCATTCCAAAGGAAAATAGAAATCCAAGTTATATGAAACTGAAGCAGCAGGCAACAGTCAGAAAAGGGGAGAAGACACCAGTGTGATCATTAATACCCATTTCTGGCTGGAATATTTTTTTAAAATCCTTTTTCTGATGTTTATCCATTTGTGGAAAGAATGAAATGGTACAAAGAACACATTCCTCTGGTTTTCTAACATTTGGCTCATTGTGAAGAGAGGCTTTCTCCACACTCTAGAAATGGGAGGGCTTTTCCATGAACTAAACAGAAGTCACATTGTGTTAAGAAAATCTCTGTTGTTAGCCAGGCCTAGTGATGCACATCTTTAGTTGCAGCACTGGTAGGCAGAGGCAGGTGGAGCTCTGTGAGTTTGAGGCCAGCCTGGTCTACAGAGCGAGTTCTAGACTAGTCAAGGTTACACAGTGAGGCCCCATCACAAAACAACTGAATATGGAACAGACAACAAACCACCACTGAAACCTTCGCTGTTTCATTAGATTGGAGGCAGCTAAAAGACACAGGACGCAGAAAAGAGACTAGAGAGACTGACTCAGCTGGACTGGTCATTTCAAACATCAACGGGCAGGCACAGTGGTAAGGAGTGTCTGCCAGAGGGGGAGGGGAGACTTTGGGTTTATATGGGAGGTTTGGGAAATACAACCGCTGGGGCGACATATAAGCCCACGGTTTCTCTTTCCTGGAGCTGTTTGTCCAAACAAAGACATTTTATCTTTAGAAACTGCCTTACCCCAGCTATCAGGATGTGGGTCACAGTGGGTGCCTGAGTTTGGTAATGGCAGTGATGGGGGAGGGGCTGTGGAGTTTCAGTATAGGGCTTTGGTCAGGGTCTGGCTGAGTTTGTTCAAGGTTTATTCTAATGGTTATATGGAGACAAACTGCCACATTTTTGCTTATTAGGTGGTGGTGTATTTATTTTTGTTGTTTTGTTTTTAATTTTTAAAGATTTATTTCATTTTGTGGAGTGTTTTACCTGCATGATTATATGTGTATCATGTGCATGCCTAGTACCTGTAGAGGACAGAGAGGGCATCGGATCACTTGGAACTGGAGTTATGGATGGTTGTGAACTATCAATGTGGGTTCTGGGAACTGAACCCTGGTCTTCTGCAAGAGCAACAAGTGCTCTTAATGGCTGAGCATTTTCTCCAGTCCCAAGTGGGAAATTTGTTTAACAGAATTTTCCATTCAAAAATGTTTACAGGGCAGCAAGATGGCTCAGCAGGTAAGAACTCTTGCCGCACAAGCCAGGCAACCCAAACCCCACGCCTGCAGCCATGTGAAACAGCAGATGTAGTGGTGTGCATCTATAATTCCAACACTCCTATTTTGAGAAAGAACTGTCTGGAAGCTTGTAGAGCAGCTAGCCTGTAGTATACAGCATGGCAGGAACCCTGCCTCAAAACAAAGTGAAACAAAGCCAACTCCTGGAAGTTGTCCCTTGATCTCCACATATACACCATGGCACACAAATGTCCACTCACACATATACATCATATATCAACAGACACATACAGAGTGTAAAAATTTTTAAATGTTTGCTTATATTGAAGTAGACTAAAGCAGAAAAGACCAATTATTAGATACTGGTTTATCAATTTATTCAGTGATTACTCAAAGCATTGCTTGTGCTATTTACCAAGCATGACTTCACTTGCTACCTGGAACGGAATGACCTGGAGACATAGCTGAGGTCATTGCCCTTAACAACCTGGTGACTGCCACGTATGCTTCCGTCAAATCTTACTTCTTTGCCCACCTCACCTTAAGTATAAAATGAGAATGCAAACTGGCCCCAGGACTGAAGCCTCCAGGAGCTATCCTGGCTTCAGACCACCAGTGAGATCTCTCTTCCACTCTCATTGGTGCTGGAATGCTTATTCCAGAATGATTCCGGCAACAGTCTCATTTTACATGATGATACTGGGGCGGTTTATGGAGCAGCGTGTGTTGACATTTAAGTATGAAGCAATATGCTGCTGGTAATGATGAGTGCATTTATCACTCCCTGAACAAAGCTGCCAAATAAACACACAGTACTTTCATCTTCAGTAGATCCATGAAATGTTTCAAAAGCAGTTTGGGCAAACATTAACCACGGTCTCTGAAACAGTGCACGCCTGTGGCTGACCAGACTTTCTTGCTTCTGCACAATCTCGTTCTTCTCAGCAATGTCAATGACATGTAAGGAAAAGGAGATAATATTCTTAAGTTGAAGTTTAGATTGGTCAAAAAGTTATTGTCTGCTCAGCCATAAGTGAGACATCCATATCACCCCCTCCAAGGCTCAGGGAATCAGAAGGGGCAGAAAGAATGTGAGA
>CABHPH010150309.1:0-19438 GCA_902168325.1 Peromyscus nudipes
TATCAACAGTGATTTGAGATATAATGTAGGGATAAGTTTTTTTTAAAATCAAAGAACAACAAATAAGAAACAGACTTATGGGCTGTGAGTTGGCTGGGTTGGTGAAGTGCTTCCTGAGCAAACAAGAGGACCAGAGTTCATATCCCGAGAACCCATGCAAATGCCAGGTAGCATGGCAGGTTGTCTGTAACCCCAGCCTCAGGAGATAGAGACAGATTGCTGAAGCAAGCTAGCTAACAAAACTAGCTGAACTGGCAAGCTCTGCTCTGGGTCTGACTGAGAGATCCCGCCTCAAAGAACAAGGTGGAAGGGCAACTGAAAGAGATTCCTGACAAGAACATGGGGTCTCTACATGCACATGCACTTATACACATGTGCCCATACATATGAGAACACACATACACACACAACACACACACACACACACACACACACACACACACACACACACACACACACAGACAAAAAAGTCCAGATCTATGCAAACACAATTTCATAAACTTCATCCTTTAGGAAGTTTTTATACTACATTCCTGATAACTCATTTATCATTTATTAAACACAAGAACTCATCAGCAGTAATGGGCATTTTGTGGCTTATAGACAGAAAACTATGCACAGAGATAAAACTGCATGAGTGCATTAATGGCTATGGTTTACTTCATTCTTCCTTTAAGCCACTAGAAATAATATGAAGAAAACAACAGGCTCCTTTGTAGTGGGTAGCTGTTCCAACTTTGACCTTGAAACACAGCCCCTAGTGTGGCAGCAAGGAACTGCCACCCCTGCCTATCACCTGCCCCTGGAGTGGCCAAAAGGAGACCCCTTAGGACCTGAGATGCGTACGTGTTCACTCTCTTAGCTCCTCATGGTCCTGGAGGCTGGATTTGCAGACCAAGTCAGAGTTCCCCAGAGAACTATGCTGGACTGTACCTCATCTCTCCTGGATACTGTAATCGGCCCCTTATTGGTTGTAAGTTACCCCTGAAATAAACCTCTTTTAATTACCAGATAAACTATATGGAATTGCCTCATTAATTATAGCAATACTCCTTTCATCAGATCATTATTTTAAGACATAAATGTAAGTCAAGTCTTTCTTTTTCTCCCCTATCTCCCTCTTACCTCATCATTTTTCAACTATTAAAAATACAGTCTTTGGTTGTTTTTAAAAACTGATCCCTGACTTACTAGCACCTTTCTTTTCTATAAACAGGTAATACTAGCAAATGGTTGGAGTCCCATGCATGGGAAAACAGTGGCTAAGTGAGGGAGACAACCCAAAGCAACTGTGTTTCCTCTTCTCAGACTGCAGAGAAATGGCACCCACTTGGAGGCTAAGGAAGAACAACTTCCCATCAATGCTGATTGAGTGCATGTGACCAATACTCAAAGCCCAAACCTGGGTGCTTCCTAAAGGCTTCCACTGTCACATGGATTACATGTTCTCAGGGGACACCCAGAGCTGTGTTCTACCCTGGACTGTTCCTTCTGCCCGTGTGCAGTCACATCCAGTTCATAACTGGGCTGTGGACTCACATTCTGTCCTCACATTCTCCATTCCTTAGCAAGCACACCCCATTGTCCATGAGCCTCCAATAGGCTTTCAGAGAAAAGCTGTCACTGGGTTTTAGTGCTTTACATTTGTCCCCAGCAGCACAAGGAAAGATTGCTGTGTTGTTCAATAAACTACAGAAGATACATGCCTAGAATGTAGTTAAAGTCAGACTGAATTCATAACCAAACCTAAATATCTTTTGGAGGAGGGGACAGCAATCACATTCTCTATCTGTACCATCCATTTCTTTTTTTTTTCCGATTAATTGATCGATATTGATTGATCGATCAGTCATTGATTCGTTCGATCATGACATCATCCACTCATCGGGCACTCACGGGAACCGAATCCGCCACCTCTGCCACCACCGGCCGGGAGCCTAATCTCTGAGCCACCTCTCCAAGTCGCTTGTACCATCCATTTCTAAATGAACTGACAGCTACAATTTTAGGCAATGGAAACCATAAATTTTAATTTTCAGTAGATTTGGCTTTCAATACAGTCATACAATACACAAAGTATATTCGCTTGAAAATTAATGACAAATTTTATTTGAGAGCAAAAATTTAGAACTGAGATGTGTTTAAATTCAACAATGTTGTTAAGAAATGATGAGACCCTGCATGTCTGCAATACCACCATTTGGGAAGTGGAGGCAGAAGGCTCTTCAGTTTAAGGCCAGCCTTGACTACATAGTAAGTCCAAGGCCATTCTGATTTATACGAGACCCTCATCTCAAAACATACAAAAAAAAAATTAGTGGCAAGACCCATGATAGTATACATTCACTACCAGGCAAGAGACATTTTTTCATAATCCTGCAACATAAATAATAATACCGAGCATAGGACAAATGGTTTGAATGCAATTTAAAAATCAGATTAAAGTTTATAGGAAGTCATATTGAAGCTTGTAAACTTATACTCGTCCTCCTGAGAATTTACATTTAAAATAATAACAAAGCTAGGGTCTGAAGTAAAAATTCAGAACAGAGATGTGTTTAAATCCAGCAAAGTCTGTAAAAAGTGATGAGACCTTGCATGCCTGTGTGCTAGGCACTGAGCATTACAGAATTACCAGCACCAATGGAGGAAGAAACAAAGACAAATTCCTTATCAACCATGTACATGCAACAAAAACTCCCTAACAATGTCTAAACCCCATCAGACATAGTATTGTGCTGCACTAAGAAAGGAAATAATCCAAAATGAGAGAGTACAAATCAAGTCACTGGGAAGGGGTAAGCCTGGTGAGTTTTGTGGTCAAAATCGGATTCCAGCCTCCAAATTCTCTGCTGTTGGTCGCAGTGAGGGTGAGACTTCCTCAGGAGAGTGAACTACTGCCCCTAGTGGCACCAGTGGGAACAAGACTGCAGGCAACAAAAGCCGCTTTTGAAATTGGCAGACAAATGACCCAAATCAATTCTCTGGCCTGATGTATACTTTCAGTCTTAGTAGAACCTTGCAGGCTTTTCCTTTTATGCATATTCTTATTCATGAACGAATAAAAGAGAATAATTTTCTTAAACAGGCCCAGGTTGGTCTTAAACTTGGTATATTGCTATAGTTGGCCTTGATCTCCGAGCCTTTCTGCTTCCACCTCCCAAGTGGTAAGATTACAGGCCTGGGACACTCAGAAAACAATCATTTCTCAGAGAAAAGTTTCCCCATCATTACCTAAGGTCAGTGATCCTTGTGAAAAAGGCTACTGGGAAAATAAGGTGCTAAAAAATTCGTCATATTCTTTCACCAGCAGTTCAGGATGTCCATGTTTCACATTCTCTTCATGCCAGGCTCTACCACTGAGGTACACTGCAGCCCCCTCCCTTCTTTTACACACATATTCTAGGTGTGTGTTCTCACAGTTTGCAAGTGCCATGGAGCCCTCTGATCACACAGTACAGATCTGGGCTTCCCTTTAAAGCCTCTTCCAATCAGGTCAGCAGGGAGAACCACAGAGCCAAATAATGGAAAGGAAAGATAAATCTGATTATAATAATGTAAGTTAATCAAATATAACACTCTTTTAGTCTTTTTTTTTTTTTTTACCAGAAAGTGGGTCCAGTGTGTAGGGTAATCTGTGATGGATATGCTAACTTTTTTCCTTAGTGAAGCCTGGTTTTCATAAAGCCAGAGCAAATTTGCTCTCAAAGATTACTCACCTCCTCATATCTGCCCATAGCACTATAATTATTCTTCTATAGGCTAAAAAGTTACTGTCATTACTTAGGTAATGTTCCAAGGCCAAAGTAAACGTAAAGGCAGCTAATGTCCAATCACATTCAAGTAAGATTGTAGAAAGCTGAGGCATACACTAGCTAGCCCACTGTACAAATGTCAGTTAAATCACGAAGCAGAATCAGAGCTGAGGCTGAGGGAAGTGTTTTACCTGTGTCCTCGAATGTCAGACTGGTCACACACGCCCCCAAGTGCAATCCTGTGGAACTCTCGACCCAGAGTCTTGGCCACCGATCTCCCCACACTTGTCTTGCCTACTCCAGGAGGGCCAACAAAACAGAGGATTGGGCCCTTCAGGTTGTTTTTCAGTTGTCTGACAGCCAAGTATTCCAGAACCCTCCTCTTCAATTTTTCCATAGCATAATGGTCATTGTCCAGAAGAATCCGGGCTGCCCGAATGTCCAGGCGGTCTGCCAAACCAACAGAAGTCATTTTAGCACTTGGAACTTTTAAGTGAAAGAACTCTTTTCAAGCTTTGCAAGAACTTAAATGTTATTCAGAAAGAAAATGATAAAAAACAGACTGGATCCCTCTAAGTCTTCAAATAGATTATGCTAGCTAGGTTTTTTAGGTTTTTTGTTTGTTTGTTTTGTTTTGTTTTGTTTTGTTTTGTCAACTTGGCACAACCTGGAGTCATCTCAGAGGAGGGAACCTCAACTGAGAAAATGCTTCCATAAGACTGAACTATAGACATGCCTGTGTTGCATTTTCTTGAATGATGACTGATGTGGGAGGGCTCAATCCATTGTGGGTAGTGCCACCCTTCAGCTGGTGGTCCTGAGTACTATAAGGAAGCAGAATAAGCAAGCCATGAGGAGCAAGCCAGTAAGCAGCACTTCTCCATGGCCTCTGCATCAGCTCCTTCCTCCAGGCTCCTGCCCGAATAACCTGGATAACGGACTACCGGCTGTAAAATGAAATAAGCCTTTTCCTCTCCAAGTAACTTTTAGTCATGGTGTTTATCACAGCAATAGAAAACAAGACAGAGCCCTCCATTGTGTTTGGTTATTCTATTTAAGATTTAGTGTCTCCAGAGACACTCAAAGAAAGAGAGACTCCTGCTCAAATCACATAATTTGCAATGATTTTCCATAGATACATTATTTCTTTGGGGGATACGGTTTCTATATAATGTATTGTGCTGGCATTTTTCCTTCAGGGGGAAAGGGGTGGTGGGCAGAAGGATGGCTCAGGGGATAAAGCATTTGTTGCACAGCCTGACAACCCAGAACCCACATAAAGGTGAAAGCAGAGAACCAACTCCACACAGGTGTCCATTGACATGATCCCCTCCGGGTCATGACAAAAACTTTAAAACTTAAAGAGTATTTTTCTCATTTCAGCAGTAATATCATATATGCCCTCCCCCAATTTAGAAACTAATAAAAAAGAAGAAAGCAGTTACCTCTAATCTATTCTCCTAACAGTCTGGTGTGTTGTCTCAGGTGGTGTGAGTGTGAGCTTACATACATAGTTTTCAAAATGAGATTTTATGAGGGCTTCTGTAAAATGCTCTTCTTTTCTTCCCCATTTAATGTTAGGCAACTTTCAAGAGCATATGTACATTTCAGCAACACTTTGTGGCTACTTTGTAGTGTATTATTTAATCATCCATATTCATTTAACCATTCCTATACTGAACTGGGCTCAAAAACACATTAAAAGACTCATATGCATAACCATGTAGGATGTTTTACTGAGACTGCACAGGTAGTTTAATATACACAAATCAATAAATGTACTACATTACATTAGAAGAAAAGTCATATGATCATCTCAATAAATACAGGAAAGCATTTGACAAAATTCACTTTCTTTTTATGATAAGAATTCAGCAAACTTTGGGGCAGAAGCTGACAACTAAGGAGGCTAGAACCGACGTGGGGTAAGGCACCCAAAGGCAGGCAGCCCACAACACATGGGCCAAGCTATGGGAGCAGGGAGGAGGCTGGAACTGACCCAGGATGAGGCACCCAGAGGTACTAAGAGAGGAAGTATAATTTTTTCTTGGGGTTGTGGCCACTGGTATGTTGTCAATGCTTCAGTGGACAGCCCCACACTCATGTGCACAGGGGCAACACTAAGCAGGCTCAGTGGGTTATACAATAATCAAAAAGTATAGCTGGGATATAAAAACATTCACAACACTGGAACAGAACAGAGCCCAGTAATAAACCCATCCATATATGGCCAACTCATTTTCAGTAAGGCTGTCAAGATATGTACTAGGGAAGGATGGTCTCTTCAAATAGACGTTGTAGGGAGAACTGGATAGAGCATGCAGATAAATGACAATTCCTAGAGTTGTTTTTGACAATGATAATTTTGAAAGTGACATCAATAGCAAGTCATAAAATGCAAAATCAAGAGCTGGGCATGGTGTGCATGCTTGTAATCCTAATATTGGACAGGGGGAAGGCAGGAGGATCCTCCGCAGCTATATAGTGAGTTCCAGGCCAACCTGGCCTACATAAGACCCTGTCTCAAACAAGCAACAAAACAAACTATAACAAGTGATACTGAGAATGTGGAGAAATGGGAGCCGTCATACACTGCTACAGGAATGTGAAATGGTATGTCCAGAATTAAAACAGTACAGACATTTCTTTTCTTTTGCGGGGTGGTTATTTCAGCTTACACTTTCATATCCCATCTACCCCTCAAGGCAGTCAGTGCAGGAACTCACAGGAACTAATGCAGAGGCCATGCGGGAGTGCTGCCTGATGGCTTGCTCCCCACAGCTTGCTCAGCCCACTTTTTTACACACCCAGAACCACCAGCCCAGGGGTGGCACCTACTCACAATGGGCTGGGTCCTCCAACATCAATCACTAATTAAGAAAACACCTCACAGGCCTGCCAGTCTTATGAAAGCATTTTCTCAACTGTGGTTATTAATTCTAAAATAACTCTAGCTTTTGTCAAGTTGGAAAAACAAAAACAAAAACCAGGACAGCCTGAAAATAATAAACACCTGAGAAATTAAAAAAAAAAATAGCTTGGGGGATTTTTTTTGTTTCTTTTTGAATCAGGGTCACATGCAGCATAGACTTGCCTTGAACCCGCCATATGGACCTTGAGCTATTATGTTTTGGCTGCTGCTTCTCAGATGCTGTGATTACAGGAGTGTATGCCACACCTGGTACCGGAAGATGCTTCTGACCCTCTCTTTTCCTCTCACTTCCGGACTCCTGGACACGTTTTCAGTAGCTGCTGTGTTCTTGGATGATACAGAGGTTTCTTAACAATTAAAAAATAAACCTATGAGCCAGGCAGTGGTGGTACACTCCTTTAATCCCACCAGTTGGGAGGCAGAGGCAGGTGGATCTCTGTGAGTTTGAGGCCAGCCTGGTCTACAGAGTGAGTACCATGACAGTCAGAGCTACACACAGAGAAACACTGTCTCATGAAATTAAAAACAAACAAACAAACAAACAAATAAATAAACCTACCATATGACTAAGCAGCCCCACTTCTGGGTATATGCATAAATGATTGAAATCAGGACCTTGGAGAATGTCTACATGCTGACATAAAATGCAATATGATATTATTTACAATACCCAAGAAATGAAAGCTGTTCAAATGTCCACTAAGATGAACAGATAAAGAAAATGTGGTATACCATGTAACTATTATATTTAACCTTAAAAAAAGGAAATCTCATTACTTTCAACACAGAGTTCATTACAGTAAAAGAAATGAGCCAGAAACAGACACATAATGTATGCTTTCACTTCAAATGTGGAATTTAAAACTCTTAGAAGCAGAGTATGATGGCTGTCAGGATCTTGAGGAAGAGGGTATGGGAGGGTGATAGAAAAAGAGTCTCAATTTTCAGTTACACAAGTGTAAGTTCTGGAGTTCTACTACAGGGCACAGTGCCTAAACCTAACAACACTGTATGTACTCTTCAAATTTGCTAGAAGGTAGAGTCAGGCAGATCTTGGAGTTGTAAGTTGGAGGCCAGCCTGGTCTACACAGTGAATTCTAGGACAACCAGGCTGCACAGTGAGACATTGTCTCCAAACCAAACCAAACCAAACCAAACTAAACCAAATTTTGTTAAGAGGGCTGGAGAAATGGCTCTGCAGTTAAAGGCACTGGTCACATTACCAGATGACCCAGGCTCAATGCCCAGCACCCACACAGCTTTTCACAACTGTCTATAATTCTTGTTTCAGGGGACTGACAAACCTCTCTTGGTCTCCTTGGCACTGCATGCATGTGATACACAGACATACACATAAAATGTTGCAAAGAGCAGTTGTCACATGTTTTTATCACCTCTCCCTCTCCGACTCTGCTTCTCTATCACACACATGCCAACTAGAAGAACACAATGAATGGGAGTCGACTTTGGGAAGTGATAGGTTTACTTAGAGTGTAGGTGATGGTGATAATTTCATGAATGGTATTTTGAATTTCATCTTAACATGTGTGCAATCTTTTCTATGCCATAACATCTCAATAAAGTGGTTTCAAAATGACAAAGTAAAAATCTGTTGCTGTTTGTTTTTTGAGATAAGAGTTTCCCAGTGTAGCCCAGGCTGGCCTTGAGTCTAGAACCCTCCTGAGTGTAGGAATACAGGCATGTACCATCACGTCCTGCTGTGCTGTGTAAAACGAAAATCGGTGTCAGCTTTCTGAGTGACCCTGAGACTGACGGACAGGTGTCGGTGTGAGCTCACCGGTTGTGCTTTTGTTCCACGGAAGCTCCACCATGAGTTCCAAATAATTTCTAGTCAGAGCGTATTCAGGCATTGATTGAGGCATTTTTTTGAGTCTGTGGGGAGAAAATACGTAGCCAACAGGATCAAGAACACAATAATTCCACAAAAACAGAAAAACCAAGCATGTTTCCTTATCATGTATAATTGAAAACCCTGAACAAAGGTTTTAAAGACCTAGTTGACACATTTATATATAATATTTATTATATATAAAAATCAGAAAAAATATATATCAGAAAATGGATGCTCTATTAAACTCCAAGGTTATCATGAATGTGCAATCTACTGCATGTATATACAGACTAAATACCCATACAAGTAAAAATTTAATAAAATATATCCTATTTTGTTGTTGAGGTTTTCCTGTAATTTGCCTATATAAGGAAAAACTGACAGTCCCCATCCCCTGGAGTTAATTAACTAATTAATTCACTGCAGTACTGGGGACAGAACCTGGAGCCTTATATGTGATAGGCAAGCATGCTACTGCTGAGCTTCAGCCCCAGCTCTCCTCTGGCTTTATAATCTAATGAGAAAATGCAATAACAGAGCTGGGATACACCTCAGCAGCAGAGCACATGCTTACTGTCTACAAGGTCCTGGGTTAAACTCTTAGAACCACAAAACAAACAGACTCCTGACATGTGAACAACACTGTAACTAAACAAAGAAAATTGGCCAATTCTTTAGACATTGAAAATGCAGCTACAATAGTTAGGTGTGACAGCAGAATACAAGCAGAACAGATAAATCACCTCTTAGTCTTTGAAGAAAAGATTAGTGAAGGTGGTGTTAGTTTAGGAGTATTAATAATGTTTTCACAGCTGAGCATGGTGGTACATGCCTATGGTCTATTCACTTAGGAGGCTGAGGCAGGAGAATTGGGTTCAAAGCCAAGTCCAGTCTGATCTCCACAGAGAGATCGTTTCCAAAAAAGCTGATTCCAAAAAAGCTGAGAAAAAAGAAATGTTTCAAGATGTAAGCTACACAAAACAATGAAGAAAGAGGGTGAATTGCACCAATCACAGCTGCAAATCAAGAGTTAGGGAGGTGGGGCTGGAGACGGCTTAGCAGTTAAGAGTATTTGCTATCCTCACAGAGGACCAGGGTTTGATTCCCAGCACCCACATGGTGGCTCACAACCATCTGTAACTCCAATCCCAGGAGATCCAATGCTCTCTTATGGCTCCTCAGGCACTGCATGTATGTACAGGCTAAATACACATACAAGTAAAAAAATAAAAGAAAGAAAGCAAAGAATTAGGAAGGTCAGAAAGACAAAAGTTGGCAATGAAGTAATATGCATAGGTAGCCTAAGAACTGATTAAGCATAAGAAAACGATCAGTGAATAAACAATATGCAGCTTTCAGTCTGTGACTCAAGGTAGCATAATCAAGTTTCCACAAGCAGTAATTTTTAACATTAGCAAGCAAAGTGAAAATACTAATGAACTTTTACCTTTTTATCTCTTTGACACAGACTTTATGAGCCTGCTCCGGCATACTTGATGTTTTTATTTTTTTCTCCAGCATGACAATGTCATCATTATCTTCTTCCTCATCCTCATCTTCTAAAGTCCCTGGGATATGTGTAATCCTTCTGATGGGGCGTATTGCTATAACCTAAGTAGAAAGGATACGTCAAAACAAATTGGAGCTGACGCAGGAGGGCTAAGAATTAAAGGGCAACCTAGGCTACAAAGTGAGCCCTGTCTCCAAAATATTAATAAAACAAAACAAGAAAGGAGAGAAAAAAGGAGCAGTGAGGGGGAGGAAAAAGGGGGTGCGAAAGAATGAGAGAGAGAGGAGGGGAGAGGAGAGAAGTACTAGGCTAAGGTAGGCCAGGACGGGTGCTACACAGACACTTCTATGGCTTTTTTTGGTATCTTTAGGAAATAAGGTTCAGAACTACTAGGAGGCAGGTGCACACATTCATACTGTAGAACTTAAAAAGCAGACCAGCATAAAGTGGGCAGGGCTGTCAGTGCACACAACAGCTAAAAGTATCTGCAAGAAACACCAAGAAGCACAGGTGTCTTCTGCACCTACCTGCCCGGCCGTTTCCCCACACACATCGCCACCTACACTCAGTAACTGCCATCGTTCTCCGGCATGCAGATGTCTCCTAGCATTCCCAACCTTTCCACAGTAATTCACCTCACCTGTCTCGTGACCCACCTGGGTGAGTGCCACCTTGCTTACTTCCTTCTTGTGATGTTCTGCTTCTCCAGCAAGGGGTTGCTAATCGCCCACCCCCATCAGTTACACTGCTTCAGTAACTTCTGGCTTCTATTCCATCATGCTCAAATTGTTCTTTTTCCAATCCAAACTCTTTTCTGTGCCAATTCGAACAGCCTTTCCCTTCTCAAACGGTTTTTATTTATGTTTTCTCTTCCCATGATCTCCTCCCCTCCCCGGAGAGACAGGGATTCTCTGTGTAGCCCTGGCTCTCCTGGAACTTGCTTTGTAGACCAGGCTGGCCTCAAACTCAGAACCTGCCTCTGTCTCTCAAGTGCTGGGATTAAAGGCATATGCCATCATCACCTGGCTTTTCCCCATGATCTTACTATCATATTTTAAAAGTACTGTATGTGTTCTTTGAATTACCAACTCATTAATATCATGAACTAACTCCGACTATTGCTAAACAAACATGATATACTAGCATTTTGGGAATGTTGTTAAGAACTGAGATGGGACTTAGATACTAAAAAAGAATAAAATCTAGGCAATAAAATGAAGTACTTTGACACCTCAAGATCTTCTGAGAAACAGTGAACTTTTGTCTTCTCCTTTTTCAAATTCTTCTCAAGTGTGTTTGTTTGTGAGATAGGGTCTTGCTATGTAGCTCATGCTGGCTCCCATCTCCTTCACTCAAGAGATCACCTTACTTCCAGCTCCCTAGTAGCTAGAAATACAGACATTCACTGGCTTCCAAGTTGTTCTTTTCTCAATAGAACTTAATCTCATATTACAGAGAAAGAAAGAAAATGTAATAAAACAATGACTGGGTATGGTGGCACACATCTATAATCTTACAGAGAGAGAAAAAATGTAATAAAAGAGTGAGCTTGTTATGGAGGCACATGTCTATAATCCTGGTACTCTTGAGGCTAGAGAAAGAGAACTGCTGTGAGTTCAAGTCCAGCTTGGGCGACAAAGCAAGACCCTGCCAAGAAAGAAAAAAAAAAAAAAAAAAAAAAAAGGAAAATATTTACCCGCTTGTCATCATCTTGTTTGGGTTTCCGGGTTTTCTGAAGTAATTTCAGGCCTTCAATCTGTCTGACAAGCAGAGGTATGGTCATCTTGAACCGATCCTCCAGGCTCACAGCATCTAAGATCTAGGAAATTTGAGTCAATCAATAGCACCTATCCCAGAAGCACACACTCTAAACACAGCAGGTAGAACCACGACTTAAGTCCTTAAATTACAAGAAGGACAAAACTATAATCCGAATGGCCCTGGCCCTGCTGGGGCCCTATCAGGGTGGTGTGGCAGTGCCTGGGCAGTTGCCACTGAGCTGCCGAGGCAAAGCTGTCTAAGGAGCAGAGCTGAGGCACTCTGTGTCGTTGTGGGCCTCATCTCTAGCCCTGCCTGAATCTCTTATCTCCCTGCCACTTTGGGATGTTGGCCACACTGGGCCAGTCAGTCTCCTCCAGGGAGCTATGGGATACAGCCACCCTGCCAATTTTCAATGTATGCTCCTCTAAACTAAAAGAACCTCAACAATTCCATTAACAACCATGATAGGAATCATGCTATAGCATAATTAACTATATTATCAGTCAAGTGGAAATGAGCAGAATTGTAAAAAGACACAACCAAAATATTGATTTTTATTTGAAAATGTCATATATCCCATGATCAAGAACTAAAAATATAGCTGGGCTTGGTAACACAGGCCTGTAATCCTAGCTACTTGGCAGACTGAGGGACAGGTATGTCAAGTTCAAGGCCTTCCTAGACTAGAGTGAGTTCAAGGCCAGCCTGAGCAACTTAATGAGACACTGTCTCATAACACAAAGTAGAAAAATAGGGCTGAGCATATAGAATGGTAGTAGAATGTTTGCCTAGTATGTGTAAGACCTTGGGTTCAATCCTAGTACTGAAAAGAAAAAAGATAACCAAACATAATTGATTCAACTGTTTCTGAAAATTAGTCTATGTATATTTTGGGTCTCAGCAAATTCTAGGTTCAAAATACTAACTTATGTATGTGCCTGTGTACGTATGCATGGTGTGTGTGTGTGTGTGGTGTGCATGCACACATGTGCATGGAGGCTAAAGGGGTCAATGTCAGATGTCTTCCTTTATCTCTTTCCAACTTATCTTTTGAGATAGGATTTCTCAGTGAATCCAGCACTCGCCAAGTTTGGCTAGACACTCACTAGCCAGTGAGCCTCCAGGATCCATAGTCCCCTGAAGTGCTGGAGTTGTAAATGCACACTTACCTCCATGCCTGGGTTTAACATGAGTGCCAAAACTCTGACTCAGGTCCCCATCCTTGCAGAGCAAGCAAGCACTTTACCCACTGAGCAATCTCCCCAGGCCCAAATATTAAATTTTTCTGTAGCTAATTAACAGCTCTCAAGGACAGCCTGATTTGGCAGCTGCTCCACCCCACTCCCTCAGGACAATGTGCTCACTAATGCGGCAGCCAGGTGACTCCAAAGCATGCCTGCTCTCTCCTGCTTCTACCTTTTGAATCCGTACCAACCAGTGCCTACCAGCTGAGGACCTGAGTTTGGATTTCCAGGAACCTGTAAAAGCTGGGTGTGCTGGCTCACTTCCATAAGCTTAACACTGGAGGGCAGGGGAAGAGCCAGGCAGATGTCCCAGAGCTCACTGTCAGCCAGTCTGGCCAACCAGAGAGCTCCAGATTCAATGAGAGACCCTGTCTAAAGAAGTCAGGAGTAAAGTGATGGAGAAAGACATCCAATATCGATCTCTGACCACCTCCCCATACACCCCAAATATGTGAAATTGAAAGAAAAAAATAAATTTAAATAAAAATTAAATACTTACTTTAAAAAATCTTTTTTGCTTTCTCTGTTTTCATAAACTGACCACTACTACTACTGATTGCACCCCAAGCATTGGTTGTGTAAACACCAATGTAAACTCTGATTTCTCTGCTTTTGGTCATGAGACACAGTCTGGCTGTGAAGTCTAAACTAGCCTTGGACTGCTGATCCAGAATGCTGAGATTACAGGTGTGTGTCACCAGGCCTGGTAAAAATAACCACCTTCGAAAGTCAATCTGTATTCTTTCTTTCCACCCCCACTTCCTCCTCTTTTCTTGAGAGAGGGTCTCATGTAGCTAAAGTTGGCTTTGAAATCCACATGTAGCCAAGGATGACCCTGAACTTCGGATCTCTCCACCCTTACCTCCAATGCCTGGATGACAGGCATGTGCCACAATGCCTGGTAAAGGTCAACTTTTTGAAGTAAAAGCATTTTAACTACTTCCTTGAGCCTCCAGAATGTGTTTATGAAGGTGGAAGTGTGAGCACTATCCAGATCTATTCCAGAAGGGCACAGTACCTGGAGCTTCTCTTTGTTGCTTGTTCGAATAATTGAAGTTAGAATGTCTGGTAGAGCTTCCCTTGGCAGACTATCTAAAAGACGTCTCAATTTAGCAACAGCAGGGACTGACATATCCAACATTTCAACCAACTAAAAGAAAAAAGAGAGTCGAATGAAATCAAGCAGTGGCATTTCTGAACCAAAATAATCAGATTTTCAGCAGGTTTAATGTTTGGGTCTGCATCTTTTGTCTTGAAAGATCACTGGTTCATACATGGCAAACATTTCACAGGCCACAGAAGAAACAAGTACTTCACAGAATGCATATCAGAGGGCCTGAGAGGTGTCTCAGCAGATACAGGTGCCGCTCTCCAGGCTTGATGACCTGAGTCTGACCCCCACGATCCACGGTAGAAGGAGAAAACTGACTTCTGAAAGTTGTCCTCTGACCCCACACACATGCACAAAAAAATAAATAATAAAATATTCTTAAATGTCTATGAATGAAAAGCAAAAATGGCTAGTAAGTATTTAATACTAAAATGTATATAAGGCTTTATAAATTTGTTCTATGACTTTAAAACTCAAATGTATAACAAGTTGCAAGAAGAATATGATGAACCCCTTGTATTCCTTTTCTAGATTCACTAATTCCTCCTATCTTGTGACATTGCTTTCTCTCTGTGCACTTCCCAGACACACTACATGTAAGCTGCAGGCATCATGCCTCATGTTCTTAACAAAAGAACACTCTCTTATATAACTACAATATAATAATTAGATTCTGGAAATTCATAGTACAGTTGATGCTAACATGACAGCCAATTACTAGTTGAAATCCTGATTTTTAATGTACTATTTGGATTAATTAGTCTGCACACTGATAATTTAGTTGGCGAGCACACACAAAACAAACAAAACTTCCAGGCTGGAATACTGCAATAGATTAAGCTGAAGATAAGCTTCCAGCAACTGTTGTAGACATCAGGACAAATAACAGTGATTCCCTTTTCTTCTGGGCACACAGTAGGCCTGCTCTTCCTCACCTCCTCTGAATACAGAGGCAGCTGCAGTCTTGTGCTGATCTTTGAAAGGTAAGAGGCATATCAACATTCCTTCTGGGCAGAAACACTAAGTCACTGAAAGATTTGCCAGATTTCCTTTTTCTGTCTCAGCACAAGGAGGATATCTTGAGATTAAATCCTGTCTGATGTAGCATGAGTCTTAAAAGTTCTTATTTATAAAATCAAACCCGGAGCCAAGTATTGGGGTGAACACTGGAAGGTCAGAGAGACAGAATAAGCCACAGCTATCTCACCTCGCTGAATCCTCAGCTGGTCTTGTTTCCTCAGACTGGATGCCCCGAGCCCTCATCCAGAATGGGTCTCAGCTGAACTGCTGCTAGAAGCCTGAAAGCTTAACCAGCCACATGCTTCTCCAGGCCAAATGCCTCGAGTTTCTGGTCCTCACGCCTTTATATATCTCTCCGCTCTCTACCACCACTCCCTGGGATTAAAGGTGTGGCTTTCTGGGATTAAAGGCGTTGGTCACCATGCTTGGGTGCATTCTCGAACATGTGAATTTCTGCCTCTGGAATGCTAGGATTAAAGGCTATCCTACCACTGCCTAACCTCATGTTTAATATTGTGGCTGTCCTGTTCTCTGACCCCAGATAAGTTTATTAGCATACACAATATTTTGGGGAACACAATACCACCACAGTCTACCTTGGTTCTTAAGTGACATGAAAAGACAGATCATTATACCTATAGCTTTAGGCATGAAGATACAGCAAAAAAAAAAATAAACCTTTATTATTTGAGTTCTGTTTTGTGGCTAATTACAAAACTTGGTTCATACCAACTAATTTATAAACGATATATCAATCCTCATGTAACCAACTCTAATAAGATTTCATAGGCCAGTAATAATCAAACAGCTCTGAAAACACTGTAATTGGGGAACTACCCATTACTTTCCAAGAATCAAGGAAATTAAAGTACAACTATATACAGATGGTTAGGCAGAAAAAATACATAAAAACAAACAAACAAACAAACAAGCCATTAAAAAAACACACAAAAATTCCAAGAATCTTGTTCCCAGGAATTCACTGGTAGAAAACAAAAGTTAAAATTCATCCCCCAGCCTTGTGACTAGAAGCTATTTGCCCAGCACAGTGTGCTGCTCATGCAGGATGGCCAGCACAGTGTGGAGTTGGGGTCTGTGGGAGAAACAGGACTATAAGACATTTTCACACAAGACAAGCACTGATGGCACACAGCTGAGCAGAAGGGGGGGAACAGGAACACCACACAGCAGTTGGGAAGCACACGGAGTCTAAAATTCAGAGAAGAAAGTGGGAACAAAAAGCAAAATCACAAGAAATAATGTAGGGCTTTTCTGTTATTCAGCGTGGCCACAACTATTGATTGCTACATAGTAACCAGAGCTTAGGCAAGACAGGCCTAAGATAGGTATGAAGGGCCTTACTTAGCATTGCGAGGAAATCTGAAGTTCATCCTGCATGTTTTCCTCAAGAGAACCCACCCCGGCCTTGGCCATATCAAGACAGCTCTACCATTGAGATGCACTCTCAGCCTGCATGGTTGTTGTTTTGGAAGAAAGGCTCAGCAGGTAGAATGAGTCAGGGATAGGACTCAAGAGGCAGGTCTCCCTGTACAGCTTGAAAGGAAGGTGTTGAAGGGAAGCCAAGAGAAGCACTCACTAAACACACTCTCACAGTCTAACGAGGACAGTAAAGCCAGGGACTTTACTGCATGCACTTAATTAAACGTACATAACATAAAAATAAAACACTGATATAAAAATAAAACAAAGTGGAATACAGACCAATCCAGGAAAAAAAAAGGCAGAAAACTAAATCTAATTTCCCTACAAAAGTTCTTCTAATGTCACTGTAGAATCTTCCCATGTTTAACAGGTTTTTGTGTACTCAAACTGGGGAGAAGTAAAGGCCAGAAATGAAGCTACAGAGCTGCATCCTCATGTGAAATGGGAGCCATTCTACCCCCCACCCCCTCTGCACATCAGGAGTATATAAGCCTGCCTGTACCAGTTCACATCCTGGAGGTTCTTTCTTCCAGTACACTCTTCCTTCAGCCCTGAAGTTACAACTCCAAACCTTCCAGATTTCTACTGCTGTTCCCCACATCAGGAGTGCATATTACTTTGAATGACCATCAGATGCAAACGCCACAGGCTGTGCACATCTGCTCCACACTTTGGTCACCAGTGATGTCTGAAATCAAGACCTTAGACACCAGCTAGTCCTCACAGACTCAGTCAGGGTCAGTGGATTACACAAATAGAAAAGTAGAAAACTACATTTGATGATACCATTTCACATTTTTATTACAGTTTTAAGTAAAACTAGGTGGAGAGAGGAAGATTTTAATCTAGGGTTGACCAAAAAACTGACATCTAGAATTAAGGAGTGCGATCCTTCATGCATAGTCAAAGCATGCGTCCCTCCTCGCATTCTAGCTAGACAAAAGTGCAAGCATTCTTGAAACTGGTTCACTATGGCTTCACCCTTCCACAGTCACTAACCTGTGCAGCAAGACTGGACCTGAGACAATATAACTGCTATTATTCTGAGGGTATTGTAGTGGCAACTCTGTGTTATTTTCATTTTAACATTAAGTACTTAGGTTTAACAGATATCTGGTTGGGAGGCACTGGGGTTATCAAGAACTGTGGTCATATCGTTTGTAACACATTTAGAAAGAGTTGGCCAATATGTCCAGGATGATTTAAGTACAAACCTAAGCAAAAGAAAACTGGAATACACTACCAAAATACCACAAACTATTTCAATATACGCAGCTTTACAGCCCAATAGCTTCCCCACCTAGTAGAGTCACCTGATCTCAGGACAGCAAAGAACCAAAGGGGAAAAGGCTTTAAGGGGAAGTGGAAGCCACCCACTTGCACTGCGTATCTGTAGAATTGCTCGGACAGCTCTCCCAGCTCCTCCCTGGTTTTGCAGGTGTTGGGAAATTCCTCAAGTCGGTCCAGCTGCTCCACTTCAGCCACAGGATATGGTTTCTCTTTTAATACCTGCACAATCTGGAACCGGCACAGGCCTGTGATCAGCAAAGTATAGTGTGGCTTAGGCCAATTACTGCCCACAACCTGAACTGCCAGGGCAGCTGTTCCAATCCTGAAAAATACACAAAACGTTGGCATTACATTTAACAGGGCAAAACAGAAATTCCTTTCAAAAAGTGCTAATGTAGCCAGGAGGCAGAGACAGGGGGATCTCTGAGTTCAAGGTCAGCCTAGTCTAAAGAGCAGTTCTAGGACATCTAGGACATTACTGGAAAAACCTCCAACTCTGACAAAAGTGCTGACTTTCCCAGACTCAGAAAGGCAAATATCATTCTTTCTTTCACGTACAAATACAGACTTAAACTTATAGATATATGTGTACACCTATGTCTATAGCATACAAAAGCAGAAAGGGAACACTGAAGGGGAGAAAGAAGGCTAAGAAAGGGAGCGAGGAGGGAGGAGCAACTAAGAACAAAATATAGTTATTTGCTGTCGGATGGTCTTTCTGTATGCTGTGAATGTATGTTGATCCAATTGGTTAACAAATAAAGTTGCTTTGGCCTATGGTAAGGCAGGATAAGAGCCAGGTTGGAAATCCAAGCAGAGAGACAAGGAGAAGGGCGGAGTTAGGGGCAGACACCAGCAAGCTACCCAAGGAGCAAGATGTCAGCACACCAGTAATGCTACGGCCACATGGTAAAATATAGATTAATAGACCAGGGTTAATTTAAGACGTTAGAACTAGCTAGCAATGAGCCTGAGCCACAGACCAAACACTTTGTAATTAACATAAGCCTGTGTGTTTATTTGGGATGGAACAGCTGCGGGACACAGGAACACTTCTGGCTACAGTTATATGCATGTATGAAATGACAATGTCACAATGAGCCAGGCATGGTGGTGCACGCCTTTAATCTCAGCACTCAGGAGGCAGAGGCAGGCGGATCTCTGAGTTTGAGGACAGCCTGGTCTACAGAGTGAGTTCCAGGATAGTCAGGGCTACACAGAGAAACCCTGGCTCAAAAAAACAAAAACAAAAAGAAAGAAAAGAAAATTTCATGAGACCCATTATTTCATGTTCTAACTAAAAAAATTAGCAAAAGATAAAACTCAGAAATGTCTGCTTTCCTGATAAATTCTTTTAATAATAAAGAGGATCTAAAGTATGAATTTAGTGTTTCTGTACTTAAAATATCATTTGGTATGTGGTCTGTTAGACTACTACCATCTAGTGAGGTACAAAGCACATAATCTTACTTGGCACTTCTTTTAAAAATGAAGTATAAATTCTGTTGCAGGATATTTGA